>JASDQU010321510.1:0-13259 GCA_032191745.1 Picea mariana | reverse complement strand
GCTGCTGACGTAGCCAATCCGTCGGCCAGAATATTCTGTCCTCTCGGCATTACCTGCAAGTCAACCTCATTAAAACACTTCAAAGCATCAAGAACAACATTCCTGTAGGCTCTAAGGCACGGGTGTTTAGCAGCATACTCACCTTTAATTTTCTTGATTATTAATTCAGATTCACCCCTTACCATTATTTTCTTAGCACCAACTTTGTTCAACAGCTTCAGACCGAGCATTAAAGCTTCATACTCGGTAATGTTGTTAGTGCACTGGAAATTTAATTTGTAGGAATGATTCTCTGAATACCTGTTTCGATGATTATGCAGCCAGACTCCAGCTCCTGCTCCTTCTTTACTCACAGCTCCATCAAAATCCATACTCCAGAAATCAGCGGGGAATTCTTCAGTGATTACATTTTTCATCTTTGCTACCTCATTGTTTTCTGGGCCTTCATCTTGCCTAGATGTGTCCTCCATCAGCTGAGTTTCTTTCTCTTCCGTATCACCATCATTGTACAAGATGAATGAATCTAAATATGAATGAGCAGAGTAAAGGGGGTAATTGTGAGGTTTCTCTTGGCTACTGACCATGTACTTCATAAGTGTTTCTCTATATAACCTCCTATGTTGCCCAAACACTGTGATAGTATCGTAAGACATATCCAGCTGCAGGGTTCCTTTCAACTTAGATCCCCAAGACCGGGATATAAACATACCATACTTTGGCAGGATGTCTGCAACCACCACATCCATTACCATGCTTTTCGAAGGGATTTGAACCAGGGTGATGCATAGGTCCTTAATCAGACCAATACATTTGACTTTGCTGGAGTCGAATGAGTGTAAATCCTTGTATGGTCTTGTGACCTCCAATCCCAATTTTTCCATTACTACTTTAGGCATCATATTATGTGAGGCACTTGAATCCAACATGGTGTTATGCAATATCAAGTCGTGTATTTTCAAACTGATGTAAAAGGGAGCTACATCACCGGTATCGTCTCGACCATCTACTTCAGGTCCGAAAAGGAGTTTGGGATGATCGTCAGTAAGGTTCACAGTGTCTGAATGAGTCACTGATCCAATAGTCAAGGCCTTGGTGCCTATGTCAAGTTCAATGGCCAATGCTTTTAGTACCTGTGAATGATAACCGCCTCTGTTCATCAACTCTGTAAGTGGGATAGGAATTTTTATTTTGGCCAATTCTCCCTCCAGGCTAAAAGGTGCAGGAGCTCGGGCCTGACTCATTGATTCTGGTTGGTCCACCATATTCTTCTGCTCAGAAGTACTAGGTGGATTAATAGGTGAAACTTTGAGATGTGATGGTCTTTTCAGAATGGTGATGTTTTTCTTCACAGGGGTGTTGGCTTTACTCTTCTGAGAAGACTTTTTAGCAGTAGTCTTCTCAAGAGTTTTCTCGATCTCAGCTACCTTCTGTGTTTCGGTCATCTTTTTCGAGGAGTTTCCTTCTTTCTTCTTACTCCACAGATTGCATTGACGGTGCACCTCCAAAATAGTGTTTTCAAATGCCTGTTGTTCTGCATCTTCGGCTTCCTCACTTACCTTTGCTTGATTTAGTAGAAAGAGTTCATGTTCTTCTTGAGTAAGGAAGATAGCCTCATTGTCGTGAATGCCCATGAGGTTGATATGAGTGTCCTCCAATTACTCAATTACTTCCCCCCCTTCATCAGCATAGTTTTCTTGCAGGGGAGGTCTGATCTGTTGATCTAGGCCCCTCTGCTCTCTTTGATCTCTAGGGTCTCTCTGTCTGATTTGAGGAGGGTTTCTCTTGAAATTGGGGTTTCGAACCTGAGGAGCAGGTGCGTTGTCTCTGGGAGGATTTATGTCTGACACAGTGATTCTTTCCATCATTAGTTCCACTGCTCTAGTCAAAGAATCTAATCTAGAATCTGTGGTCGACGTGGAAGGTTCTTCTTTGATCGTGACTCTCCTTTCTGACCTTTGACGTGTCCTTTTCACCAATAGATTAGCCTCCACACTAATAGCACTTTTCTGCATGTCTTCAAGGGTGGCAGCATTTCTTTCTCTTAATTGGTAATACATGTCAGCATCAAATCCATCAGGGAATTTAATCAATGCCAAACCCTGTGGGGGTTTGATTTCAGTTGGGATTGCATTGTACAAGTTGTTAAAACAGTTGCAATAATCTTGTACCGTCTCACCTTGATTTCTTTTTATATTCTCGTATTCTGACAGTATTTGGAGAGGGTTTTTCTTTACCTCCCATCTGTCAAGAAAACTTCTTTGGAATGCGACAAGGTCAGGGATTGATGCGGCGGGTAAAGATTTGAACCATTTCTTGACGTCTCCTGTCAGACTCTAAGTGAAAAGTCTCACTTGAACGTCAACTTCGTCAACTTCTTGCAAATCAAAGTAGTCGTTCAATTTATCCACATGTTGTTGTGCGTTTAAACTTCCAGTTGCATCGCACTATGGAAGTCTTGTCTGGTAGTCTTGGGGCATGGCATGTAGTGGTGTGGCCAACACCAAAGGGGCATATCGAGCTGCCATGATGGGTGGAGGAGGTGAGATGATGACCTGGGTGGTTGGAGAGGTAGCGACTGAAGACGAGGACGAGGAAGGACTGGGCGGTGCTGAGATAGTGATTTGTAGTTTAGTCGTAGGAGACAAGACTTCAGGGGTTCGAGGTTGCAACATAGTTGGGTCAAAGACGAGCCTAGACACAAAGGTTTCAGACCGTGTTCTAACCAGGTTTCGTTGCAGAAAGCGATCAAGATCAAGGTTTTGAAAGATATCTGGTTCTCTAGAAAAGGAAGGAGACTTATGAAGGGCAGTATGACTCCCTGAGCCGACGACCGAGGCATTTTGCCTGAGCAAATGTTTGGGGTTATCTATCACTTTTGAGAGTTCTGGGTCGGGATGAGATCGAGTGTGAACTTTCTTGGAAGCCAGAACTATTTTAGGTTTTTATATATATATACTTTTTTTTAATTTTGTGAGTATGAAAATGATATGTACAAAGTTTGATCAACCTCTAACATTACTTTCTTCTCAGAATCAAACGTTCTTTTAGGGGAAAGAAACACGAAATTGTCAATTTTTAGTTCTTCCCTAGTGGAGTCGCCAATTATTTTAGCACTTGGTAAATTTCATAGAGGTTGAAAGAGAATAAATCTACAAAGGTAACCTTATCAAACCGCTTTTAAAGCTGGGATCTAGCCCTTTCAGCTTTAGAGAGGGATCTCTCTATATGATTTAGCTTTGTTTTTAATTTCAGATATTAGGCTAGGTAAAGAAACTGTAGGTTTTGTTGCCAAAGAGTTTTTTTAAATTGGTTGAGACAGTCTACACATCCATTGGGTTATGGGGTCTGTGTTTAATTAGATATGAGATGCAACCAGAAAAGCCAAAAGAAGACTTTCACAGGGAGAGATAATATACTAACTGGATCTTTAGTAATTAAAATGATGGACAGAAGAAAAGATAAGAAAGATAACTTCAACTAACAAGCAGTTAAGAATTTCTTAATTGAAGATATTAGAAGATAAACATTTAAATATTTAGAATCAGAAATAGGGTATCAAAGATAAATCCTACAACATTACGCTATTCATTAAGATTAGTTCCAGAAAACAAAATGATTACATAGAAAGAAAAACATTCAACTTAGAAAATTGACATCACCAGTGAACATACACAAGAATCCTGTAAAAGTGCCTCTTCTTTATTAATGGCAGATCTCTTCAAAAAATAGTACAGTTTGATAGCGATAGGGTGTGCGAATCAACAACCCCCAATACTTCGAAAGTTGAAGTATTTATAATTCAAATTACAAACGTTCTTGTCATAATTGATCAGGACGTGCTGATTCTATTTTTAGTCTAACTAATTTAACTAATCAAAACTGCTTGATGACTCGATACAACTACATGCAGAATTTCTGGGGTAGGCCGTTGGTGAGGTGCCTTCGCAACCTCTTCTGACTGGACAGGTGACTGGATTGTGACAGCTCATCTGCTAATCTAATAGATCACAAAGTTCTTCCCATCTGAGATGACTTGGCACTGTGACTTTAAGTAATYTCYGATACACTTCATCCATGTCTGTATACTTAGMAAATGTAGGCTTAATGAKGAATATGTRTTTAATCTCGTGTTGGATACTAATATCCAACTGCAGGGCATCCATGAATGCTTTGCCTGTGATGCTCCCTTGTATCCCTGCAAACTTGGAACTGTCCTTAGACACTTTAGTCAATCTCTTCTTGTAATCAGGGAGTGTCATTAGTTTGTCATTAATGACCTTCAGACTAGGTAGGCCTTTCTTTTGGAGAACATATATCTTATTGAAGAACTTTTGTACTCCTTGATCCATGACTTGAACCTTTTCCTCAAGCTGAAGCATTAGACTTCTCTTGGTTAAAACCCTTTTTACTTCAAGAATAGTCTCTGTTCTATCCTCGATCTTTAGTTCTTCTAGTTCCTCTCTGGTCTTGGAATTCAGGAACCTGATGACCTCATTTGCTTGTGCTGGCATGTCTCCCAGCTCCACTATGATTTTATCAATAGCCTGTTTTCTCCTCTGGAGCAGATCATTTTGTTCAAACATGATTTGAATCATTGGCCAGATTTCATTTATGGACTTGGTGATGTCTGTCCATACAATCTCTTTGACCTCAACCAAAGTCTTCCCTGCCATTGTTTTCTTTTGGAGCTGCTGTAACTCATTCCTGAGATGCTCATTTACCTACTTTTCTTTGGATAGGCTTGTCTAGAAGGAAGTCTTGAGCTCTTGGAGATTCTCCACTTCTTTCTTAAGCCTGCTGATTTTTGTCTCTTGCAGGTTCATCTTCTCCATGGACTTGGGAAGGTCTATTGTTCCTTCTGGTAGTGACACTGGTGTTGCAGATGGTATCGCTGTCACTGTTGCTATCCTCAATCCTACAATTGGGATAACACTCAATGGAATGCCTTCCATTGGCTTCATCTTCTCTTTCTCCTTTAGTAGTCTCTCCATCTCAGCCTCCATCTCTTTGAGCTGAGCATTCTGCTCCATGAGTAACTTTAGCATCTCATCCTTCTCACCTTCCTTCTCTGTCACTGTTGTTGTGCTCAATCCTGCAATTGGGATAGCGCTCAATGGAATGCCTTCCATTGGCTTCATCTGCTCTTTCTCCTTTAGTAGTCTCTCCATCTCAGCCTCCATCTCTTTGAGCTGAGCATTCTACTCCATGAGTAACTTTAGCATCTCATCCTTCTCACCTTCCTTCTCTGTTATCTCCTTTGCCTGTGAGTCCTCTGTGGGCGGAAGCTTCAGCTGTTTTCTTAATGATGTGATGTCATCATTTTTCTTTTTTATCATCTCTTCTGCCACCTTGACATTCACAGGGTTGTAACCGATCTTGAGGACCAGCTCCTCCAACGTCTTGATTCTGTTGTCTTTTGTTAAAGATGATATTTTCTCCAGCTTGAGTTGTGTCTGAGCGTTGTTTAATGATACCTGAAATTTTGTTGCAGAAGCTGAAGCATGTGCCAATGTGTGAAAAACCATCTCCCCTGTTTGTTTGTGCAGATCCATCTGATCTGCTGGATGCACGTCCTTCGTCTGGAATTTGAAGGTGGCCCTTTTGTAGTCTAAGATCACCTTGGGATCTGGTACCTTCGCTTGGAGGTAAGCCATGTGCATCGTACCCTTTTCTGTGTCAAATGCCGAAAGAAGCCTATGTTGAGCTGTGGACGACTGCTTCCGAAACTGGGCCTACGTACTACTAGTGAGGGTCTGGTTCTTCTTCTTGATGAATTCATACTTTTCGAAAATGCCCAACTTGGGCCCAATTTTTCTTCGCTGAGTATCCAGGGGAGAATCTGTGGATTTCTTCGGTATTGCTATTGTGATTGCCTTATGCTGGCTTGAACCGAAAGGTAGAATGACTGGCTTGACCCCTGTGGTAGTTACTGTGGTAGGCGGGACTTCTTGTTCTACTGTTGCACCAGGCATTGAAATTGTCTTTGGCCTCTTGGTGTGCATCTGGAACTCCTCTGATGACACCTCTGTAACAGGTGGAGACAACTCCTGTTGAGGCCTTTTTTCCTTAAGAACCTGAGGTGTGGTAGTGGGTGGCACACTCGTCGAGGGAACCTACTGTTCCACTTCAACTTGTTGTCCCATCTCGACTAAGGTGTCAGGCACCCATACTGTCTGATTTGCAAACTTTTCTATCTCGGGCTTAGACTCATGTACATACGAGATATTTTTATTTCTCACCCACATTTCTGAAATGATCCTGCATGGATCATAGTTCCATGTGAAACTCGTAAAGAATTTCATCTCCTTCAACATTCTGTCAGCTTCTTCCCCAGTGCTTCGACTATTGTAGATGAAAGAACCAATCTGCCCCTTGATTCTCAATTGTTGCTTCTTCTTCAGGGAAACAAAATTAATGTCATCTGAATTCATTATCTGTCTAATATATTCTAATGGAAAGATTCTTACCGGCACATATTGAGGTAGTTTGTAAGGTGCCAATTCACACCCAAAAACTATGATCTCAGTGTGGTTTTGGTACAGGTACCAGTCTCCTGTCTTTGCATTGTCCGAGAGATGCAGAATTCTTTGGACTTCATCGTTTATTCATGGCTCAGGCCTGCCACTCAACATTCTTACCACAGGGTGGTAAAACTGATCAATAAAAGCTTTGAAGTCGTATTCAGTAGAGTTACGCTTCAGAAGAGAATTCCATGCTGTGACTGGCTGGGGCCTTCCGTCTGCGTCCATATTTTGCATGGAGAAACCGAATTTGTCAGCTTGAAAGTAAATGAACATGTGCGCCAGTATGGAAGAATATCTGAACATGCCCTCTGTGGTAAAATTCACAAATTGTTCATGAATATTATCGGCCAAGAAGGTGCTGTAGTCGAATTGTGTTGTGGGCTTCTCATCATTTGAGAAAATGGACAGAAAACCCAGGATGGGCTTATCTACCCATTGGTCAGAATAGTAACCAAGAAGGGCACAAAGGGAAGAAATGATTTGGTTTCCTTTGGTAGAGAACATGGAAGAAGGGTAAGGGGGATTGGTGGAAGGGAATTGAGCGGAAGTGGGGAGGAAAAGCTCGAATATCTGAGCTCTCTGAGGAAAGGTCATTTTCTGATATAACTCAATGAGGATTTCTAAATTGAATGGGGATACAGATTCAACATGGGGAATTTGCATCATCTGGTCAATGTCTTCGGGAGTGATGAAGAAGAGGACGTCTCCATATGAAGAGACGATAGCCTTCTGGTCAAGGATGTAATGGGCTTAGCATTTGAGGGCGAATTCGAGGAAGTGATGGATCTGGGGGAAAAGATACAGGGGTAAATTGGACTCCCAGAGTCCAATTTCATCACTCTGATCCAAAAACACCTCCCGGATCCATGCCTGGAGGTCTGAAAAATCGAAGTCGCAAATGGTATCTGTGATCAATCTATCTTTATCGACCAACGGGATTTTGTCCAGGTCGATAGGAGGAGGAAGAAAAGGATTCTCTTCTCCTTTCACTAGTCTTGGCTTTGGTGCCATCTCTGCAATAGTACCTGCAATAAACAATATGTTAGTGGGGTCTACTAGCTGTGGAGGAAGGCGATGGAAAGCAATGGAAGAATAATAGGTAAGTTTTCTGGAGCGATGGACGATTCTGGCACGATGGATGAATAACAAATGAAAGTGGCATAACGGTAGTTTTATTCAAAACTGGGGTCGGTTGGACGCAGGAGACAATCAGTAGGATAACAAGTATGTTATCCTGTAATAAATGGACAACGGGCCACTTGGGATGAGGTGGCAGATGACAGTGGCCAAAGCATACAGATGAGTGACATGGAGGCTGGTGATTGGAGGTAAAAGTCACCAAAAGGGGTTGTTCATGAGTGAAGAGGGTTAGGTACTAACAACAGGGACTGACAACAGTTATGGGATAGGACGTAACTTGGGAATCAACTGAACAAGTGGCCTCAGTGGAGGATCACGTCCCTGAGTGATGGAGGTTGTCAGATGGCATACAGGGATAGGACTTCTGGACCAATAGGACAATGACACATGTAACAAGGGGCCCGCCGAAAGGAATATTCATTTCAGACCCCCCCCCTTTGGTTAAAGGCAGAACACTAGGGGGGGGTCCGGAATCCATTGTGAACTGTTGATTTAAGCACCCTTCTCTGGGTCGTCCAGATGTGCGCCAATGTTATTACTGATTCCGGACCCCTCCGGTTAAAAGTAGAACGGTCGGGGGGGGTCTGGAATGCTATGTGTGTCGTAGATCTAGGCACCATGATCTAGATCATTGAAAAAGGCATGGAACATACACTCGGAGCATAGAAAATAATGTGTTGGGAAACTTAGGATAAATGCATTTTACGGGTTTTTCCCAATATTTTCACATAGACACCACCAAGGGGACTTCGTCTAAACTATTCTAAGGTAATGGAGACATGGTGAAGCATTTCATCAATCTGGTTTCATTGGTGGTGAAACACATGAAGCAACTAACCTATAGGCTAACCTATCTTCCTAGGACAATTAACCCAGATTAAACTGTTGGGTTAAGAAATTACTCTACCTAAGGTCTATCTGACCAGGATTAGACAGTCTGATCAAATTTATTCACTAATCTAACCTAAGGGCTATCTGACCAGGATTAGATAGTCTGGTCAAATTTATTCACTAATCTAACCTAAGGGCTATCTGACCAGGATTAGACAGTCTGATCAGATTTATTCACTAACCAATCAACATTAAAATTTAAAAGAACTTGGTCATGCTTGAAAGGTATGGCCAAGTTACTATTACTGCATGGGGCTTTTGTTTCAATTCTTTTATGCCCTCTTTTCTTTTTCTTTTTGTTTCCTTTCTTTTCTTTTTCTTTTTCTTTTCTTTTCCTTTTTTCTTTTCTTTTTCTTTTCTTTTTCTTTTTTCTTTTTTTCTTTTCTTTTCATTTTCTCACATCATTTGCAAAATGAAAAATCAATTGTCAGTAAAAGCACTAGATACAAATAATATTCATAATATCCAAGTCATCAGATGATTCCCATAATTTATGGGGTGATAAAATAATCCACATTCAAACCTACCTACTTTCATTAGCTATGCATAATTGCCTCTACATTCTATAGATGAGAGTGAATTGCTCAAGATTTGTTTACAATATGCAAGTACGCTTCCCTTTAACCATTACATTAATGTCTACGCATTTATTTTCAAAACATTTCAAAACATTTTTATTTTTTTTAAACGTGCTAAAATGTGTTGGTGCTTGTCCCAGCTGGCTTTTGCCTTCATGCTCACTTAGCTATTGCCGATGCTCCTACATCAATGAACCTATAATGGATTATCTTACTACAACTATTATTTCTTCCATGATTGATTAGGCTATGAATGATCTTCCTTTTAAGAATGTGTAGAGAGTTGATTACAGATTGTTGATTAGTTTCTACAGGAAATAGAGCCAAAGTTCATATTTTCCTTTCATGATCCTATAAATGAATAGATTCATTACCTGGGCAAGAGCCTTTAAATCACATGCTTGTTGAGATTTTTTTATGAGTTTTTATTTCTAGTTTTTTAACTATGTGAAGAGTATTGTTTGAAGATTTTGAAACAAAGTATTGGTTTTGGAGTGTTTCTTGTGTAGGTTATACTCACCAGACATAGGAACTTATCTATTATTGGCACATATAGTGCATCAAATCTAATTATTATGAAACCATATTGACATATTAATGATTGCAATATATTAACCATATAATTGCACCAACCTTTTGGCGTCGTTGTCAGGGAGTTGTAAACGGTAATAGGTAGTATTTGAATTAGATTGATTTTATGGTTTTGGATTGGTTTTAAGGATGACCTAAGGATGGAGATAATATGATAATATGTGAGGGAAGATCCCACATATCCACTTTAGTGGGGTTTCTCCAAAGTCAGGTTGTCCTCTTACCTTCATTAGTTAAAGTTTGTGTTGTGTTAGTATTAGATATTCTTAATTTTTTTATGCTTAGACGTAAGGATAGTAAAGGTAGATTTGTTGCATCCAAAGTTATAGAAAATTCAAGAAACCCCCTCCCGCCCCCCACACACACTAATTTAGCTAATTTCTGTGCAGGAGAAATTATCAAAGGAGAGATTTCAAAGGCATCAATTGAGACTATAGCCAAAGGCCCTAAATCCGAAGCTAATGTGCATATCAATAACATATCACAACAAGCAGTAAGGAAAGCACTGGCGACCCAATCATAAGGAGGAGCTAGAAAAGAGACAAAGGTAATGCTAGAAGAGGCTGAATATGCCATTGGAGAAACACACAAAGTAGTGGTACAATTGGATATCCCAACCATTACAGTGGTTGAACCATCACTTGGTGGAGAAACATCACCTGTAGCTTATAACATGTTGTTCATAAATATGGTAGTTGAGGAAGGGAATGCAAATAATGAAACTGAGACATTCGAATTTCCAATATTAGACATTACCAGAGATGTCGCTATGAAGAATATCCCACTATCATCACTACCTCACTTCCAAGATATGTCAACAAAAAATCCTGATTCATTTTTGTTTGAATTTGATATATTCTGTAAAAGTTACAATTATATTGATAGTTCACAAAAATTAAAAATCTTTCCAGCTACACTTACAAACTCAGCATTAAGATGGTTTATGAGTCTAGGGGAACATACTATCTTATCTTGAGATGGTATGAAAGAAACTTTCCTCCAAAAATATCAGGATTATTGCAGACCTATAGACGCTAGGAATGATATATTTAAAATGCAATAGTTCAAGGAGGAGAGTCTGGAAGATTACCTAGAAAGGTTCTTATACAATTATCAAAAGACAAAACAATTCACCTTAGACACATCCACAGTTAGGAACATATTCCTAAAGGGTATAAGGGATTATTGTATTAAGGTATTGAACCTTATGAGCTCTAGGGATGTATACCAGAAGCCATTCACAGACATTGCATAATATTGTAAAAGGTACTCCCGCAGCCCAACCAAGGCAGGAAAAAGTTTAAGGGATACTATAAGAAGAACTACTAAACCTACTCCAGGAGGTGTTACAAGGATAGAATTAGGGAATCTACTAGAAAAATTCAAAACATACATCCTCAACACAATCAACACCTAGTTAAATACCATGAAAATCAAAAGGAAACAAGAAGAAGAAAATGCTACTTTAGCAATTTTATGTCCTCGGTGTAGGAAAAGGCATCCCAAAAAAGAATTTCCTATTAATTTAATTGAAATTTATGGGATCTGTAAAAAGAACCACCCTACCGAAGAGTGTCCTTCCTTCCCAGGACTACAATCCATTTTTAAGGGAGGAGGGGAACCTTAAGAAAAACCATATCCCCCTAAGAGAGTATGAAGGCAAAAAAATCCTAATATGTTTTTAGACCCTACCACACAATAATCACAAAACTAATGGATTGCTTCAATGCCTTACTCTAAATGGACACATCAATAACTACAAGTCACACTTTGGAAACATGGATGGATGGAGCTTGCATATGGGAATTTCCCTTTTCAACCACCAACTTTTCCTTCTTACCCACAATATCCTTTCAATATATCTCAATTGTTACCTTGATTTAATCCACCTTCTCTACCTCCACCTTCCCATATACAACAACTTACATTGCCTTTGAACCCAAACCAGCAACAAAAAATACAAGTTTCACCTAATCCAAACCCCCCTCGACCTACCCCTATTCCTGCACAACCCATCCCTAATCCGAACAATAGACCTACACAACCTGTATATAATATTGAAGTACATACTTTTCCAACTTATGTGATAACTCCTACTTCACTAAATGAAATTCAATTCAGATCTCGAAAGGTCTTGAATAAACCAAATTCTACAGTGTTTATCTAAGAAGAATAATAAATAGATAACCAACCAGATGAAGAAGAAGACACCCCTATACAAGAGGAAATTCATCCTCAAATTCCTCACCCATCATAAATACCTTAGAAAACTAATCCTCCACCTTATCCAGAAAGGTTAATTGTGAAGAAACCTAAGGTACCTCTAGGACATGATTTAGAAGCTGAACTAAGGAATATATGTGTAAATATTCCCCTACTTCAAGACATCAAAGGAATTCCTATATATGCTAGGATTGTAATGGATATTTGCATTAAAAATCCTAGGAGGAAGAGGAAGGAGCCTCTTGTTATACAAGAGGTTGGACAACTGTTGGAATTTATATAAGAAATTCCATCTAAATATAATGATCCAGGAAATCCACTGGTGAATATAAAAATTAATGGTATTTCTTTTTCAAATATAGTTATTGATCTAAGAGCAACAATAAATGATATTACCATTGACACCATGTGAACACTGAAACTAAATCACTTAAGGCCAACACACACCCTGTTGGAATTAGCAGACAAATTAGTGATCAACCCAGCAGGAAGTCTAGATGATGTAGCAATCACCTTATCCTCTTGGGAGTATCCTGTGGACTTCTTGGTAATTCATTCAAAATCCTCCAAACCTGGACATCCAGTTGTTCTTGGTCAACCTTGGTTGGCTATTGTTGATGCGTTTATTAGTTCTTGGTATGGGGATATGACAATTTCCAATGGGACCCATAGTTAGAAACTTGTTCTCTTTCCTTCTACCTGTAAATTTGTTGAACTTGCACAAAATAGTTTTAGCTAGAAAATAAAACAGACATTTGTAGAGATAAATTAAGAAAGAATAAGAAAGAGAGGAAGAATGGAAGAATTATCATTAGCCAAATGAATAATGAATAATTTACACATGATATACTCTGTATAACTAAATTAATGCGCACTGGAGGAGAATCCAATGCACTATAGTGGTGATCTAGACTGATATAGACACACACCAATATTTACGGGAGTAAACTACCACCTAGTCTAGTCTCTCGGGTAGTTACAAGAGTGAACTGCCACCTAGCTAAGGTAACTAGTCTATCAGTATTCAGTTAATTCACTAAAACAAAGTGAAGTGAGGAGGAGATCAGGGAATCATGGGTAATGCACTAGTCTGGTGATGATCCCAAGGACAATGCACATTAGCTTGTGATTATCCAAATGTTGCATGATGACAATACCAATGTAGCATCTAGAGTCCACTCAATTGATCAAACTGAAGTGAAAACTGAAGAGAATATTCTCTGTAGAGGAATATTATTCCTAAAATATAGGAGACTAAATAATGACTAATAAACAAGGAAAAACCTTAGGAAAAATAAATCCTAAGTGTGTG
>JASDQU010321508.1:0-12203 GCA_032191745.1 Picea mariana | reverse complement strand
ATAAGCAAGATATCAAACTTATCATTGAAAGTGATAGTGTTTCTCATTGGGCGTATTACTGGGTCTGCGTATTTGCATCAAGATTCCCGTACGCACATGAATTGTGCAGATCAGTGCTTAAATGCACAAATATTTGACTAGAGCACCACATTACTGGATTGTATGAAGAGACAATCAACAAAGTGTTGAATGCGGAATCAGAGAAACTTCAGGTTTGAGATGATTCCTTGTGCTTTCTTCTTTGAGAGAGTGCCTAGTTTCAGTCCTAGAGAGGTGATACGAGGGCACCAAGCCTCTAGCCTTGCATTATGCAGATGGGCAGCGTTGTTGCCACGATCGGGGGGGGGAGGAGGACCATTGAAGCCTTTGACGACAATTGTTTTTCTTGGTGGGCATGACATATTCCGGTCATAGAGGACTACCCCTATGCCAGAATTGACTTCTCTAGAGATCCTGAGATACCGATACCTCCCGACGAGGAGAGAGGAGATATGGGTTATTTTGTTTTTCTTTTTTAAATTTATTTAATTTTTTATGCTGCTTTTATATATATCAATTTTTATTTTTATTTTTATACACCAGAGTATCTAACAGATCTGTGTCTATTATGTGCATATGTGGGGCCAGTGCGACCAACGAACTTTGTGAGGAACAGGTGATGTCCTTGACTAGAGGCCACCCCAACCATAGCCAGTGGACCAACAGTAATAGGAGGACCTCCAACCAGTGAGGATGAGAGATTTTTGAGACGAGTAGAGAGAAAATTTACCTCTCTCACTCGCATAGTCCCCATGGTAGATATCGAGGATCTATCATCGTCTATGCAACCTCATGTAGTGGGGGCACCTCAGAATTGGGTTCGACTTTTTTAGCATTTGGAAAATGTCGTTGACCATTATAACAAGGCCAACAGGCCCCGTCCTTAGTTAGGCTTGAATTTTCATGTGCCGAGGGCACTATCTGTATATTTTTGAGGGAATAAGCCCCATGACTCATTATTGGATGTATTTTTAAGGCGCTTGCGCCCATGTATGTACTCTGATATTTTTGATATTATATATGGATTTTTATGTGTTTATGGACTACATTTATTTTACCAATGTATTTACATGTGTGTGTGTGATTTTCTTTACATGTGTGCAATATGCCAATCTAATACATGATTAGCTAGGGCGTCTGTAACTTGATTCAATCTCCTAGGAACATGGATATACGTAATGTAATCAAAGCTTCATTCTAAGAGACATACCCTAAGGAACTGTCGGTGTAGAGTAGGATCATAAACACGGTACACTCCATTTAACTGAGACACAATCAACATAGCATCTAAATATACATGGAGACGAGAAATACCATGCGGCAAAGCATCATGCAACAACTCTAGAACTGCACTATATTCGACAACATTGTTTGTGGTGTCACCTAAATAGATACCTCCTGAAGATAACAACTGACCTTGAGGTGTGTAAATTACCCGAGCTATGGAAGCAAGCCTCCAAGTGTGTCATCTAGCGCCATCCGCAAACCCAACGAACACCTCTGATTCACTTGACATATTCCATAGTGAAAAAGACGACATCAAAACAACACGTCCATAAAACCAAAAAGGGTGAAGACTAAAAACGCAAATGTACATGAACTATACATATGTTACAAAAAGTTACCCAAGGTGACCTACCTATGAGTAATACTTCTTGAGGTAGAGACCATTTCTAGGCTCTGCCAAAGCATTTCCCTCAAATTCTACCAGATGATAAGCACCCTTTTTTAGAATCTCTTTTACAATGAAAGGTCTGAACCACATGGGTTTGAACTTGCCTGCCCCTAGGGGGTCCTTATCTTGGTCATAGACCAGGACAAGGTCACCTTTCAAGAAAATTTGAGGACGAACGGTTCAATCATATTGACACTTGAATTTTTGTTTGTGAGCCTCGTTGGCCAAGGCTGCATCCCGATGCTTCTCATTGAGTTGCTCGAGGTATAATAAATTCTCTTCAAGCAGTGAAGTGTCTGGAAACAATTGTACTGATAAATTGAGAGATGGGATCTGAAACTCTATAGGCAAGACTTATTCCAACCCATATACAAGTTGAAAAGGTGAGAAACCAATTGCAGTCTTAACAGACATTCGGTAGGCCCATAATTCCAAGTATAACATCAAATGCCAATTTGACTTGGCCGAATTGATCGTTCGTTGTAGGATGGTCTTAAGAGATTTATTGACAGCTTCCACCTGACCATTCCCCTTAGGGTAGTAGGCTGACGAATGTTCTTGCCTCAACCCAAGATTTTATGTTAACATGGTCATCATTGTGTTCTGAAAGTGACTGTCATGGTCAGTGACAATCTCTCTCAGGACACTGAACCGTGCTATAATCTGGTTAAACAAAAAGAGGGTGGAAGTATCACCATCATCTTTGAACGTTGGCATAGCTTCAACCCACTTGGTGAATTATTCTACTGCTACGATGATATAACGATGCTCCCTTGCTGAAGGAGGGTTGCAGGTAGTGTAATCAATCCCCCACTTGGTCAAGGGGCCAACAACGATGATGGGAAACATGGGAGCGGGATGTGCCCTCATATTTCGTGAGAAGATTTGACATAGGTGGCACTTCTTGACTGATGTGATACAATATTTGATTAGTGTCGGCCATAAGTAACCAGATCATAGAATCTTTTGGGTTTTTTCCAACCCAGAAAAATGACCACCACATGCTCAGGTATGGAAATCGTTAAGCACAATTTCCGCTTCTTCATGAGTGAGGCACCAGTGAAGGATGCAATATACACCTCGATGATACAGAGTATCTTCGAGTATGAGATAGTTCTTGGCCTGATGACGTATACAGTGATGCTCATCGCGAGAAGAAGAGGCGGGGCACTTCAAATTTAGGAGATAGACAAGTATATCTCCATACCGGGGGTTCAAAGATGCTTTCAAAAACATGTCTCCTTGAATAGGAGACTCTTTGGGCATAACATCACCTGACTCGACCGGAAGTTTTGAGATGATTTCTGCAAAGACCAATGACAGTTTGCATTTTGACGAAACGAAATCTAAGTCAAATTTCTGGAGGACAACTATCCATCTACTGATCTTTCCACCAATTACCCGTCGTGTCAACACGTATTGAAATGGATTCACAATGACAATAACGGTGGTCTTGCGAAACAAAATATAATGACAGAATCGTTGGACAACATGAACTGCTGCCAATACAAGTTTTTCAATGTGAGAATAATTGAGTTCCGGTCCAAACAAGCCTCGGCTCACGTAATAAATCACATATTTTGAGAGCAAATCATCCTCCTGAACTAAGACCATGCCGATGGTCGACTCTGCTGCAGCCAAGTACAATAAGAAATATTTGTTATAATTGGGTGGCCGAAGTAGAGGGGCAGTCATGAGGGCATGTTTCAACACTTTAAAGGAGCATTGAGCAGCTTTTTCCCAATGAAAAGGAACACCCTTCTTCAGTAAACGCATAAATCCCTTTGTGATCTCGGAATAGTTTGCGATGAAATGCCGCAAAAAGTTCGCTTTTCCCTGTAAACTCTGAAGTTGAAGGATTGTATGTGGGGGAGGCAAATAAACTATTTCCTCAAACTTGAGAGGATCGACCATGATCCCTATTGTTGAAACTATGAAACCTAGCAGTCGGCCCGACGTCACGCAAAAACTGCATTTGTTGGGATTCAAGAGAATCTAGAAGTAGCGACATCGCTCAAAGATAAGTCGGAGGTGTGTGGGATGATCAGTTCTATTATGAGATCGTGATGCTAAATCATGTAGGTAGGCCTCGACGATATGTTTGAGATCATGGAAAGCAAAAGACATGGCCTGCTGAAAGGTAGCTCCAGCATTTTTCAGACCAAAAGGCATCTTACGACATGCGAATGTACCCCATGGACAAGTGAATGTTGTTTTGTGTTGGAAATCGGGTTTGATTTGTATCTAATTATATCCAAAAAAAAATATCCATGAAAGAAAAGGCCTCGTAACCTGTGCATTCATCGACTATCTGGTCAATAAATGGTGTGGGGAAATTATCTTTTGGATAGGATTTTTTCAAATCACAGAAGTTCGTACATACGTGAATCGTACCCTATTTTTTGTCAACTGGCATGGGGTTTGACACCCATTGAGTCAAATGAACAGGGTAGATAAAACCTGCCTTGAGCAGTTTCTCTACTTCAATCTTAATAACTACTTCTTTCTTAGGATTAACCGAATGAAGCTTCTGTCGAACCAACTTAGCGTCAAGATAAGTTGTGATTTCATGCTCAACAATTTTTGGATCGATGCTTGGAATTTCCTCATAAGACCAAGAAAAATCGTCACAGAATTCCTTAAATAAATCCGTGTAGATTCGAATCTCTTCGAGGGAGCAGTCAGCTCCGATAAAAACATTCTCCATGACGCGAGGGGTTCTAGAGATGTTAATAGGTATAGATTCAGCAATGGTTTCCATATTACCCTTGGCATAAACAACATGCGTAGCCAAAGGATTGATAGGACAAGACCTATCTCCAGTCATAGTCAAAGTAAATTCCCCTGCTTCAATTCTGCATAACTCTGGGAGGAAGTAAGATCTATGATGGAGATTGTCCCAGGGTTTTTCTAGACTAGTCATTGCTTTAATGATTGCTTCATCTGAGGGAAAGACTAAATCTAAAGAATCTGTATCAGTGGGGGAACCTTGAGCCCAAATAGGTTCTAGAAGTGGATCTAACTCTTGTGTGGGAGTCAGATCRGAGTTGGCAGAAKMTTGTTGGGCTAAAGAGTACACCACTTATGCCATGGACAAGGGCATGGACATACCATGGTGCCCTATCCCTTCCATCGTGGCCTATGGGGAAGGAAGAATCCATGGATCGTTGAAGTAAGTCATGTGAAACGACAAAACTTAGAAAATCTCAACCTTATGGTGGTCAGATATGAACTTAACATCGCCTTGAGAAGGTGGGTAATCAAAGTACCCATCAAAGGTGGGAACAAACCAACCCCTATGTTGACAATGTCGGGTTGAGGGTTATCAATCATTAGGACTACGGATGCCCTCAATGAAGGGTCAGGATGGGAGAAAGACAATTGATCAATGGTCATGATTCGACCCTCATGTCAAAACAACAAGACTCAAAAAACTGTAGCGACTACTGCTTGCATGGCATAGGTCCAACTCCTTCGTAAAAAGATATTGTAGTCGAGAGATGCATCGACCACTTCAACCTTGAAACACACATCTTTCCCTCCTAACTGCATAGGAAAAGAGGGGATAATGCCATGTGGCCGAAACGAACGACCATTGAAAGCGGTAAGAAGAGTAGGTGACGGAGACAAAGTGGGTTGGCCAATGGCCTTCCAACATGCCAAAGACATTACACATGTTGAGGCGCCCTCATCAACCACTGTGCAGAAAATGTTCCGAGTAAAATTTTTCATGGTGTAAGCCACTACTATCTGGAATGTTGCGTGGTAAGGGAGACGAGGTTTTAAGTCAGTTGTATCAAGCATGATCGTACCCAGATTACAAGTCTCAACAGATCCTAAAGTGGCTAACAAATCCTTTCTCTAGGAAGGGCAGCTTTGGAGGACTTCCAAAGTAGATATCACATAAGGGGTTTGAGACAAATCCTCCACCAGAGAGTAGTTATGGGTGGCCCTTGCGTTTGGGTTGCGAGAAGCTTTCTTCAACGCACCTTTTGGGATGCATGTCATGGTTTTTCCTAACGTCTTCTCGATCTGGAGAGGAAGATATGGGGTTTTATCTTCTTTACCTTTCTCAAAGGTGCTTGGCTTGCTGTAATCATGTGCTCCAATCGATATATAAGCATCACCTTTCATCATATACACATTCGTGGATGAAAAATTGTTTGAAGATGGAGGGGGTCCTTCACTACCCCCTTCTGTGCTTGTAGAGGCTTGAGTTAGATTTTGGCCATGTTGAAATGGGTTTGGTAACACAACAGGCTGCTGCTATGACAATAAATTTTGGGCCTCTGCAAGTCGAGGTCATTGGTGAGTCGAGTGGTCTTTTGTGCATAGATTACACGGATACTTTGACTTCCTTTTTTCAGTCTATCCCCCACAAACATTATTAGTGGGTTTCTTATCCCCCTTACCCTTCTTACATTGCTTCTTCTTTCCATCAAGTTGTTGGGTGGCCTTTGTATTTGTTGATTGCACATTGTGTACATCTGACGTTTGGGTAAGGGAAGCATTCAGAACAGTAGTCTGGCTGGCCACTGTATGCTGTATAGACAATTGTTGCAATTTTTTTGTTAGTTGTTCAATGTTATTTGTTTATGCTGAACCAACAATACCATCGGTATGTGGTCCAAATCTCTGTCTGGTTTTATTAATTATTGATCATGGCGCATCCAACAAGATTTCATATAGTATACCAGACTGAGAATAAATTAGCTCAAGCTATTGAGCTCGCATGATTGCATCTTCTTCGGAAAATAGTTCCAACATTGCGATGTCTTTGGATAGCTGTGGGACCAAAGACTTAAGGAACCACTCAAGAAAAAATGATGGTGGGACTAGCACCTTAATCAAACTCTTCTAGTGTCTCCATTCTCGGAAGTGATTAGAGATATGGTCCACTTTTGTCTATTCAAAATTGGCCAGCAATTTTGTGCCAGCATCATATCTCACAGGTAATTGGAAATGGTTTAGGAAAGCCATTGCCAATTCATCGAAGGAAGATTATATTGAGCAGTCGTGCTCAATGTAACATTTCACAGCACTCCCTATGAGAGTACATTGAAACAATTGCAACTGTAAGGAGTCATCTTTCAACGAATTAGATGAGAACCAAAGGTGAAAAGTAGTCACATGATCCCCTGGATCTTCGTTGGGCTTGGCTTCAAACTTTGGTATGTATGAAGGCAACTTCGTCAGCATAGGGGTCCAATGCAGATCGTGATAGATACGGCCATTCAATAACCTTGTTAATTCTGCCAAATACAAGGTTCCCAGGAAAGGTAGTTTAGGTTGTTGGTGATAACCATGGAAAAAGGGGCTTGAAGTTTGACTGGCACCAGGTTGCCAGGAAAAGTTGGGTTGTTGGCCCACGTTCTGGTAAAAACCATGGCCATGAAGAGTGTACGGATTTTGCGTTTGAGGAGACATCATCAGTTGATTCCCAAAATAGGACGTAGATGGTTGGGTGTGCATTACATTCGGAGGACTTTGGGAAGGGTGTCCCCATGTCGATCCCATGGGCATAGGTACTGCACCTTGCCTGAGGTTCCATTGGTTGTGAAAAGATTTGCCCTCAATTGGCATTCCTGATGAGGGAATTGATCCATGCCAACAATTCTAAGGTCCTGGTGCGGAAGAAGTTCCTGGGTTTTCCCCTTGTGCAGGAATAATACCCTGCATAGGATTAGGTTGTCTGTAACCAGGGTTTCCCCCACTCGAGAAAGAAGCTAACGAGAAAGTGTTGTTACCAAATGCGCCGAACAAAGAAAATGGTGTTCAACCTACCGACATATTATGAGAAGGTGGTCCTTGACTCCCTTCTCCAAATGAACTATGGTTTGTGTTCAGTCTAGAGGAATGTTGGTGGGAACTGTCAAGCGAAGGGGACGAAGGAGGTATATGACCTCCTCCATAAGGGAAAGCATTAAAGGGAGATGAAGTTCCCCCATGGGTCCTTGCAGAGGAGCATTAGAGATCCCTACCCCCAAAGCTAAAGTATGTAAAGTGGAGTAGGAAAGTACGGAGCTTGTACCTAAGCTAGGCATCCCGTATGAGAACAGAGGGCCTGTCGCACTCTATGTGAAAGGAGCAGTGGCCACCACCAAAGACGGGATCAGACCATTGCTCAAGGTAGAGGTAGTCGAGACCATGGTAGCTCAGACTAATGACGGTGGGTTAGGAGGTGGAACACCCCCTGTGGTGACATCCTTATTGGGAATAGGAGAATTCTCAGAAGAAGTGGCAGTGTTTGTTTCCATTGCTGCATGTGACACTGTCTGGCGCTCGTAAGGATAAATCTGTATGATGATGGGTGCCAAAAGATCAGTGGTTGGATTTTTTTATGGACCAAGAGCTTCCGCTTCAAGGTCTGAAATGGTTGGTTCCTCTGGATGTTGGTCAGGCACAATTTCCTGTGACCCGGTCACTTCAAAAGACCCTTGTTTGTCTAGCTTTCGCCTTAGCGGTGGCAGGGGTGGCTCTAGGGTAATCGGTGGCAGGCGAATAAGCCTTCGTGATTGGCAGAGCTCATGATCCTCCACTGTTTAATAATATCAAGGACACATTAGGGCTTTCTATTCATTTAAAAACAACACACACTATAAAAAGTCCCTACGAGATAAAACAAGCAATGACTAAACTAGTTGGAAGAACAATTACAACAAACAAAACTAGAGAAACTTACTGGTGCAAGTGAAACTCGAATACAGAATCACCCTCTAGGTATACTCTACAAAGTGTGGTCTGATGTCTATCCTAGGTACCATGGTCTACCCCCATAGTCACCTGTGTAAGTCCCTAAAATACTGGCAACTAGGTTGCCAGCGAGTGAACAGTCACCAGGCAGGTACAATCGATAGTTGGGTGGACCGCAATGAGAAAGATGTCAATCCCTAAAACTATAAAGGGTATCGAAATAAAGTGGTCCGGAAGACAACTGAGGACCTCGAATGGATTCGAGACCCGTGAAGCTCCGTGGAAAATGCAATCGACAGAATCCCAAAACAAGCCCTCTATATGTGTTCCCCACTACTCTTGGTCCAGCTTTGGAGGGGTTATCTCAGCTACTTTTCTACACGTGACCTCGTGTTTAACCCCTGTGTTAGAGGGGGGTCCCAGATAACTTTTACGATACTAGAATTTTAACACTCCCTAGCATAGACTCTTATGTATGTTTTGCATCCTTGAAGAGTTTCCTCTCCAACCTAAATCAAGGCTCTAGCCTAGACTAGTTGATGGACCCTACAAACATAAAGTCTAGTTGATTTTAATTAATCGTTATTTTTTTATGGCTTGTCTTAAGTCAAAGGTTATGAAAGTGAAACTAGTGATGTTTTAAGAGACTAAAAAAAAGATACATAGAAAGATGGAAACAAAATAACTTCTTGAATTTTTTTTATTTTTTTAAATCAACTTTTCAAACTAAGTTTTTTCTAAGATCTTTGAACAACAAACTCAAAACAGGATTTCTCTCAACTACGAGCTACTTATTTTCCTAAGTAAACAACCAATAACTTATGAAAGAAAAACTTTTCCTAGTTATTAATGCAAACCAACAACTACTTAACCAAACCAAGAAATAAAAGAGTTTTTTCTTTTATTTAATGCTCGCAAAGAAAAAAGGAAAAATGACGACAAGTAAAGACCAAAAAACTTATAGCCTAAGCACAGATCGCAAAGAGTTACTGACAATAAAACACAAACTGATTAAAGAAGACTCTCACACTTGTCTAAAAACCCTATGAAAGAAAAATTTGAGTAAAACGTTTTAATGAAAAAGAAATCTATTGTTGTAATCAGACCTAAGTTGCCAACTGCTATGACAAAGACCAAGATTAAATCAAGGCAATCCCTGAGAGGTATAACTCTTGATAAGAAAGAGGATGATTGCCTCTCCTTAAACAAAATTTTTCTCAACAGGCACGCTGCTGACAGTTCAATAGCCAACGTGTGCACGTGAGTTGTGTTAGGTCAGAGTGCGTGTACACGCATGTAGGCCTTATACAAGCCACATGTACCTCTGCAATTCTTCAAAAATGAAAAAAAAAAAAAAAATCAAACACTGACAAAGACTACTGGCATTGAGAACCAGAGTCCCTTGAAGACTCAGAAACTTACTTTGATAGAAAAGAAAAACAATTCAAGGAAATTTTCATAGAACAAAACCAATCTGAGGTGGTACCTAAGATAAAAACTGCAAAAATAGAGACCAGAATGAGATCTAGAAAACCCCTGAGAAGGATCACTTCTGATAGGGGAGAGGATGATTGCCTCTCTAAAAAAAAAAATTCTGACCTCAGACACGCGACTGACACTTCATCATCTAGTGTGTGCACGTGGGATGTGTGAAGGTAGGGCGTGGGTACATGCATGCAGGCCTTATATAGGCCACGTGTACCTTTGTGACTTCCATAAAATAAAAAGAAGCCAAGCAAAGAAAGTAGTGAATACTGGTATGGAAGACAAGAATCCCTACTAGCTCGGACTCTTGCAGAAACTCAGAAAAAAGGTGATGAAACCAATTTAAAACTACCAAAAAGGTATCCCTAGAAAACCTGAGAGTTCCCCAGCATGGTTGCCAATTCTGTTGTGGGTGGGAAATCCCTCCTAAGGACTATCACTAAGGGTTTTATCATGCATGCAGAAATGACCTAAAGCTTCCTACTTTATACCATCATCCCATGCCTAAACCCCATTATTCATATGCAAATACAAGGTTAAAAAGATCAAGTTGACGTACCTTATTTTCCATGTTTGATGTCGATCCCTTTTCACGCTTGGTCGGTCTTCGACTGCAACTCTCCTCCCAATGTTGACCTGCATTCAAAAAATACAAACGATGAACTCCACATGCATTTGATCTATGAACTAATGGGTTAGATATTTAATCAACAGATAATCAATATTCAAACAATGAAAACCTCATATGGCGAGACGGGAAAAGTACTTCTTTTATTAATCCCACAAGAATACCTTACAATAGTGAGATCGACCACTGCTCCTCGAATATGGTCTTGGGCTTCTCTTCAACTGTGCTCCAATTGCTTTTGTATATGATTCTATTCACACAATAGTTGTCAAAGTTTGAGGCAAGGGGAATGCTAATTCGGGTAGAGTTTCTTTACTATGATTTTCCTCCCTTCAAATGGGACCCCTACCCCTTATTTTATAGGCTAGAAGGAGCTAGGTACTTGGTCGAGTGACTAGCCATGCATGGTCGAAAGGTTTAGTTAACTTACCCAAAATTGTGTGTTCCGTCAACAACTTTCCATTTTTTGTGCTTTTGTAGATACATGCTCACTATAGTGGGTCAGTTAGCATGTACACGCGAGATGTAGCGGATCAGGGTGCATGTGCCTTTAAAAAGGGTGTTTTTAAGAAGAGTTTTTCAGTACTAGCTTGGCAAAGAAGGAATATGAGATGGCTTGATGCCAGGTAAGCATGTGTGGTGCAAATTAGGCTTATAACACTCATACCCCCTATGTTATCTGGATCCAACCAGGAGGTGGGTACAACCACCCAATTCTCTAGCTCCAACTAGAAGGAGGCTCCAACCCCCTAATTCTCAGGCTACTATGATTTTCCTCCCTTCAAATGGGACCCCTACCCCTTCTTTTATAGGCTAGAAGGAGCTAGGTACTTGGTCGAGTGACTAGCCATGCATGGTCGAAAGGTTTAGTTAACTTACCCAAAATTGTGTGTTCCGTCAACAACTTTCCATTTTTTGTGCTTTTGTAGATACATGCTCACTATAGTGGGTCAGTTAGCATGTACACGCGAGATGTAGCGGATCAGGGTGCATGTGCCTTTAAAAAGGGTGTTTTTAAGAAGARTTTTTCAGTACTAGCTTGGCAAAGAAGGAATATGAGATGGCTTGATGCCAGGTAAGCATGTGTGGTGCAAATTAGGCTTATAACACTCATACCCCCTATGTTATCTGGATCCAACCAGGAGGTGGGTACAACCACCCAATTCTCTAGCTCCAACTAGAAGGAGGCTCCAACCCCCTAATTCTCAGGCTACAACATGAAGGAAGGTCCAACTGTTGGGTATGTGTTAAAACTTACATGTGGTATAAGAGCTCACTTTTGGCTTCAAAGGGATGCCTTTATTGCTGAGGGTTTGGCTCAGTCTTGATAGATCAAGTTGATCTTGGGTCTGTGATAAACCTGGGTTTAGTGGGAGCTTTTGTAGTGGATATTTGAGTGCATAAAGAGGAATGGAAAGATCTTCTAGAATAAAGATAGAGAAGTTCAACGGTAAACACTTTGAGCTATGGAAGTTGAAGATGGAGGACCTTATTGTAGACAAATAAAAATGGATCATTGTGGATCCTGGTACACATCCTACTGGTACACCGTCTACTAGAAGACAGACTATTGGTACACAACCTACTAGTACACAAACTACTAGTACACCACCTACTGGTATGTCGAAGGAATATTGGGAGAAATTGCACATAAGAGAAAGGAGTACTATTCAACTCTGCCTG
>JASDQU010321503.1:2088-12942 GCA_032191745.1 Picea mariana | reverse complement strand
ATGTCAGAAAAATTATCCAACAATTCTTGAACTTCTTCAGGCAAATCATCCATCGATGTACTTGTAAGGATAGCTCTGGGTTTCCTCACCACAACAAACTACAACTCTTGTTCTTTCTTGACTTCTTTCAAGAGTTCCTTCCCTCTCATGAGAAGTATGCTTGTGTTGGCTTCATCTTTCACTTTCTTCTCATCTATTGGAAGCAACATGTGTGTTCTACCATTATTCTCTAAGGTGTATGTATTCTTCCTCCCATCATGAATGACATTCCTATCAAACATTCATGGAATTCCCCAAAAAATATGACATACATCCATGGGAATTACATCACATAGAATTTCATCTCTATATCCTCTTCTCTTAAATTCAACCAAACATTGTTTAGTAACCATTACCTAGTGTCCTTTTTGCAGCCATGAGACTTTGTATGGTTTCAGGTGTGAAGTTGTCTCCAGCTCCAGTTTCTCCACCATATCTATGGATACTAAGTTATTAGTGCTCCCACTGTCAAGTATCACCTTGCATACTATGTCTTTAGTCTTGCAAGTTGTTATGAAGAGACTATTCCTCTACACTGGATTTTCAACTTCTGCCTCTGGTTTTAAGAGAACCTTCCTCAACATCAGGGATCTTCCATCCTCTGCTCCTTATGCTTCAACATTCCCTCTCTATTCTTCTAAAATGTGAGCTTCACCTCCTCATTCTTTATTTTTCTCAGTACATTCCCAAGACATGTGCCCTGTCTTTCCACAGGCATAACATCTTAATTTTCCTCCTCCTCTTCTTCCTCTTCCTCTAGAATAACTTCTTCCACCACCCTGTCTTCCTCAAGAACTTCCTCCTCTTTTCGAGTGATTGTGTGGTTTATGAGCCTCATCCTTAGACTTATGTGCTCTGTCATGGGTAACTCCCTTGATTTTGTTTGGGGCTGGCCTCTTCCTCACTGGATTTGTTATCTGGACAACTTCTCCTTTACCTTTAGTGAAAACTGATAAGCATCCTTCCTTACTGACACCATGTTGAGCTCATCCTGGATTTCATATCTCAGGACATTTATATATCTAGAAACCTTTTCTTCATCTCTCTCCCATTGTCCAGTTTTGATGTTCAGCCTGTAGAACTCCTCTTTGTACTCCTTAAATTTCATCCCCTTTTGTCTCAATTTCTGTATATTCCTGAACAGATTGATCTGATAATATTTGGGCATGAAATTAGCCTTCATCTTGGCTACCATTTGGTCCCAATTCTTTATCTTTTGTTTTTCCTTACTTCTCCTCTCAGCCTGCAGTTCATCCCACCACAGTGTTGCATGTCGTTTTAGCCTTGTGATAGCCTACTTCACCTTTTTCTCTTCATCGACCTCTTCATAGTCGAAATTTTTTTCCATGAATCTTACTCAATCCAACATCTCTTCAGCATCTAAATTGCCTTCATACATTGGGACCTCTATCTTGGCTCTGCCTCCCAATATAGAAACTTCTCTCAGTAAGCATTCTTCGACAACATCCTCTCCTGCATCTTATTCGACTTCTACTTCTTCACTCTCTGCATCGTTGACGTCTCCAGCATCAGGTGCTCATTTATGCATTGCCTCCACCACCTCTAATCTTGCACGAAGTTCTCACATATCCCTTTCTAAAGACCGATTGGCTAAAGGTGGTTCCACTAGTCTCCTCAGTGGCATTGTGTTGATTGTCTATCACACACAGAGTACAACTTTGAGTTCTTTTTTTCTCCTCTCCTTTGCATGTTGTCTACAAGAAAAACAAATTCTATGATACCACTTGGTGCAGAACCCCTTCTCTCCTAAGGGTTGTGCGATCTCCCAGTTAGGATCCTCAACTCTGGAGTCGATTGACTCTCTGAAACTCCACTGGTCTCGATCTATGTTAAACATAGGTCCTATAAACTCCCTGTGCTGGCTTCTCAGCCCCAAGACCTTTCTTTTCTCACTCTATGAAAACCTCAGAGTATTGGGCATTAACGCCTTTTCTCTCGATCGCTCCTCTGATGTGACCTTGGGCGACAACTTCATGTGACCACGCGATTGTGGGTGCGACCACAAGAAGATTGAATTCAAACTACTTTTGGGCCCACAATTCTCCTTGAGGCTCCACATGTCTCCTTGGCAAAACCATAGTATGAATTGTGGCCCACTCTTGACTCTTTAAATCTTGCACAACTCTTGTCCCTGCAATGTGAGATGAAAATCGATCTCACGATATTGATGGTACTCTCAAACAGACGACTAATATCTCTTCCTTAGAATCAATAGTCTGGGTCTCCCTCTCTTTGATTGACGACTGTGATCGATTCGAAATTCTAGACTTCAGAATTTTCAAATCTCAAACCTTGGTTTCCTTTGTAGAGAAATATTCTAGAGCGGAAGATATACTGACACTTATCCCTTTTGATCAACGATCGTAATCTATGTGGGTCTCTAGACTTCGGAGTTTTGAAGTCTCAACTCTCACCTTCTTTCATACTCCAACCTTCCGGAGAGGACGATCTAAGAACACCTATCCTCAAGATCAACAGTCTTTCCTTCTCTTCGGGTGGTTGACCTTTCAACTCGAATCAACGGTTTGAGACCCTCCTCTCGATCAATGATCGAGATCTCCTCCGGGTTTCGAACTTTGTAGATTTCAAATATCAAACTTCACCCTCGTGCCAATGATTTTATCAAAAGGTTGTGATCCTCTGACATGTGTCCCCCTGGATCAATGACTGAGAATTAATTTGGTTCTTTACCCGGAGTACATGGATTCGTTCAACGTCTCCCCTGAATATGACGACTATAGATTTCTTCGGGACTTTACCCAGAGTTCTCAGATCTTTTCCATGTCTCCTTCAGATTCGATGGTTCAGATTCACTTTGGGTCTTCGGGATTAGACGATCTCAGTTCTCAAAATGACAATCCCATGTCAAATTTCCCAGAGCTTGCGATATGATAACAAGTTTCCTCCGATAGATCGATAGCTCTCGGCTATTCATCTCTTCAAGCTTCAAAAATCTCAAGTGTCAAACTCCCTTCCTCCTGAGATCATGACATATGATAGCTTAGATTCTCTTGACCGGTTCAACGACTGACATTTCACTTCAGGAATCCATAACTCCGGAATTCAGAAGTTTCAAGTCTCAAATCTTGGTGGTTCTCTCTCTTATGTGCATGAAGCATTAAATCCTTTGTATGTTGTCTTGAATCAAATGGCTATTGATCCTGGTGTTGTGATCTGATGACCAATGTCGCTCCTACTCTTAAGCTTCTGATCTTTTCTGACTTAGAATATTTTCTAAGTGTTCGAAGGTTTTGAACCTTTTCTCCTTCGATGAGTCTGACTCTTGAATCTCGTTAACACTTATTAAAAGTGTTATTCCTCCTTATCTTGGTCTTGTGAAGACTTTGAATTTCCACACACTCCTTGCATTTTAAGGATTTTGATAACTCAGATTCAAAGGATTTCTCAAGGAGAAATTCCTCTCACCCTCCTGGTGTTCTCCTTTTGCTTGGTGCACACCTTGCAACTGGTTATTACACAAGGCTTGAATTCTTAAGGATGATTGTGCACTCCTTGGAGCAGTCACTTTGCACTCCTTGCAAAAAGAAATTTTCATTCTATCTCTTCTAAGCTTCAGAACCGAAATAGATCCTGTCAATGCACTCCTTGCGTTCTGTGTGCACACCTTGCACCACTTGACAGAAGAGAAATAATTGAAACTTATCCTAACATTCATAGTTCCATCTACTCGTAACGAAGTTCATTCATTCATTCATGAAACCACATTAACAGAGAATTGAAAATAGTGTCCAAACCATGCATNAAAACTTAGAAATCTCCTACTAACTTGCAGCTAGCCTCATTTGGTCATACAAAACCTCTATTTATCTCAGAGGGTTCTTAGGGTTTCCCCTGGCTACTTGTCTACTCTAAAAATTAACCTAATGACTATCTAGACCAGGTGCATTCCAGATCAGGAGTGGATACCCCCACTTCACTCGCAATTGTTCAAGCATGCTTCAAAGATTTTTCTGGTGCTGGGTTCAGGTGTGCTTCAAAAATATGTGTCATAATTGTCAGCATTGAGATTTTAAAAATATTCCCATGCGCTAAGTGATCCTGCTTCGCGTGCTTGCCAACGATGCTCCTGCATCAGTAGGGGTGGTGGGAATTATAGAGTAAAACATAAAATGAGTGTGGGGATGGGGGTAAATATTAGGTAAAACATATTTGGGGATGGAGGGGAATATTGGGTAAAACATACTTGGGGATGGAGGGTGGGAGTGGGGAGAATATTGGGTAAAACATATTTGGGGGTGGAGGGGAATATTGGGTAAAACATTTTTTTTTACCCAATATTTTCCCTACCCTCACCCTCATTATGGAATTTTTTACCCAATATTCCCTCTCCCTCACCACCCTGACCCTCACTTCCATGTAAACATGAGAAAATGTAATTTTTATAAATTGTTGCTAAACTTTTTTAATGTTTTACCAAAATTTATGTTAATAATTAATAACAAATCCACTTAATAAGTATTAAATGTGTCAATATATCTCTTATAAAAATGTTACCACCAACATTTTCCATTTTAGCTTGTGGTTACAAATTCATGAAATTGTAATAGTGATTCTCTAGTCTTAATAGTCATATAGATATGCAACCTGTACTTTGAGTTCTAAACCTATATTTATGTGGGAAATGGTTGAAAAATTAATTATTTTAGTTTTGTGTGGGTTTATCTTATTTTTTATTAGCTTAATTTTTTAGGTTTTTTTTATCAAGGTTTTGAATGTCTTTTTAAATAATAAGTTTTATTAAATATATATTAGTTTAATGAATGAATTATTATACTAGGTAATTAAAACTTAGTAATGATAGGGTATCTATTATTACTAGTAACAGAGTATGGAAAGAATTTTATGTATGATGTACAAAAAAATTATATATTAATATAATTTTGGAGCGAATTTTCTATTGGACAAAAGGGTATCTATTATGTTTATCCTATAGATAAATTAAAACAAAAAATATTTCATTGTAAAATGAAAATCACATTTTTTAAATGTTTAAGTACAATATAAAGATAATCTAAATGTAGATGTTTACTACATTTACAATAATGAAATTGTATAATTAATATACGTATCATTAAAAAATAATATAAATGTTGTCATTTTTCACTTTCTTATTTTTACCTTGAGCAAGTTTATTATGAAAAGTATTTCATTATAAGAAATGTTTATGCTAATCAATTCTACATACTAAATGTAAGCATTATGAAAAAGTACACTCAATTTTAAGATGTGGAAATATTTGCATTAAAGTTGAATCGCTTAATGAGAACAATATTCATGCAATAATAGTCTTATATGCACCAAAATTATATATACTTATTTAGTATTATATATATATATATATATATATATATATATATATACTTATTAAGTTATAGTATTAGTATTTTGTAGTGTATATATGCTCTATTCTTATTATATGATGATCACATTAAAAATTAGATTTCATTATACAAGATAAGTTAGGTGCATTTTATAATGTAGTATTGAAGAGATTATAAATGTTACATGTAGGTCTTTCTTATATAAATTAATATAAAGTAAGTTCTTTTTCGGGATTGAATTCAATGAAAACAATATCAATATCATTGTAAAATCAAATAACTACATACATCATGTATGAAAACATTTAAAAAAATTAAAATGGTGTACATCCATGTCAAAAACTAAATCTATAAGGTGTAATTTATTTTATCTTTATTATGAAGGAATTAATACATTGCTTGAAATTAAATGATTAAACATTTAAATGCTTAAAAAAATGATCCTTCTAAATATTTAATATTTGATAAATCCTATTTTAGGATAAATTTACACTCATAGTATACAACACGCTACAATTTGTCATAATATCTTGCAGTATGTATCTATTTTATCCATACTTATTATATTATATCTCTAAAAATTATATAATAATTTTTGGCCTTTTATTTTTAAGTTCATATTTTATAAACAATACTACTTATTGTTATTATTATTATTATTGAAATATTTGTATTATAAAAAAATTGTTGAAACACATCAACATAGAGATACTTTTGTAGTACACTATGTACATTTCAATGTATAGTATTTACAAAAGAAAATTGAGAACTTAACTATTTTGAAAAACATAATTCAAATTAAATTACGTACATTTCAATGTATAGTATTTACAAAAGACACCTTAGAACTTAACTACTTTGAAAAATATAATTCAAAATTAAAACTAGTATAAGAGAGCTTCATCATGAACTACTTCCATAAGGTTGACCAAATTCGACTTCCTGAAATATGTTTTGTTTGATATTAAAGGAGAGTGGCCAAGTCCACTAAACCAAGTGTCCTGAGTTGAGAATTAAGGTATGGACTATAATGCCACATCCTTATTAAGGACAAAGGTCCCATTTTTTTGTGAAATGGCAATAGACACTAATAGGTCTGCTTCAATGTTGTTGTTTCTCAAAACATGATAGAAATTAAGATGGGTAATGAAGAGGAAAGATATATTAGTCTAACATCTAAAGGACTAGTTCATTTCATCATGTGTTTTATGATTAGCAGTGAGTGTCCAATCACTTTCAAGTTTAGAATGTTAAGTAACTTAGTGATTTTCAATCCTTGATATAATCTTCCCTGAGTTGTAAATAAACCCATGCATCTATATTCTTTTATAATCCATTGAAAAATAAACCCATGCATTTATCTTCCTTTATAATCCATTGAAAAATAAACCCCTACATCAATCAATCCTTGATACAATCCATTGAAAAATAAACCTTAACTCCGTAAATATTCAACTACTAAATTTCCTCCCTGAGTTGTAAATAAACCCATGCACCTATTGTCCCTTATAAATAATACTTATTATTACTTACTCAATGAGTTGAATTTATAAAGCTTGATTTTATAACGCTCTCGTCTAAACGTTCTCTTTTTAGGTGATATTATATGTTTAATTTTGTCATAAATTTGGTGAGAAATATTTGAATTTGCAGATTTGAGTGCTCAAGGTTGTTCAGTCTGAGTGCCCCAGGGTTTTTCAAGAATCTATTTATGCATTCATAAATTATATATACTTATTTTGCACAACATATAGTATAGTGGGTTTGAGTTGTAAATAAACCCATGCATCTATATTCTTTTATAATCCATTGAAAAATAAACCCATGCATTTATCTTCCTTTATAATCCATTGAAAAATAAACCCCTACATCAATCAATCCTTGATACAATCCATTGAAAAATAAACCTTAACTCCGTAAATATTCAACTACTAAATTTCCTCCCTGAGTTGTAAATAAACCCATGCACCTATTGTCCCTTATAAATAATACTTATTATTACTTACTCAATGAGTTGAATTTATAAAGCTTGATTTTATAACGCTCTCGTCTAAACGTTCTCTTTTTAGGTGATATTATATGTTTAATTTTGTCATAAATTTGGTGAGAAATATTTGAATTTGCAGATTTGAGTGCTCAAGGTTGTTCGGTCTGAGTGCCCCAGGGTTTTTCAAGAATCTATTTATGCATTCATAAATTATATATACTTATTTTGCACAACATATAGTATAGTGGGTTATAGTATCTTGTAATGCATCTATTCTCTATTCTTATTATATGGTGATCTCATTAAAAATTAGATTAATATTTTCATTAAAGTTGAATCGTGTAATGAGAACAATGTCAATGTAATAATAGACTTATATGCACTGAAATTATATATACTTATTTTTCACAACATATAGTACAATGGGTTATAGTATCGTGTAATGCATCTATTCTCTATTCTTATTATATGGTGATCACATTAAAAATTAGATTTGACTGCACAAGACAAGCTAGGTTCATTTTACAATTTATATTGCACAACAAAGTGTACTAGGTTATAGTATTTTGTAGTGTATATATGCTCTATTCTTATTATATGATGATCACATTAAAAATTAGATTTCATTGCACAAGATAAGTTAGGTGAATGTTACATGTAACATCCTTCCTATATAAAGTAATATAAAGTAAGTTTTTCTTAGGCATTGAATTCAATGAAAACAATATCAATTTCACTGTAAATTATGCAAGCTAGTGTGTGGTATGGGGGAAATGTTACGTTATGTTAATTGAACAAAAACAAATAACTACTTACATTGTGTATGAAGAAATTTAAAAAAATTAAAGTGGTGTGTAATTTATTTTATCGTTAATATGAAGAAATTAATACATGGCTTGGAATTAAATGATTAAAACATTTAAATGTCTAAAAAAACATTTGATAAATCGTAGTGTTGGCCCTTGACCAAGTTTTGGAGATCCTTGGCCAGGTTTGACCTATTTTGGGACTTCGACAAGTTGGTCGAAGGTGGAGTGAAAGTCAAAGTAGAGATCGCGGGATCTCGACCCCTTGTTTAGGGATTTTTGGGTCTTAGGATTATTTAATGGGTATGGGTATGTCGGCCCATGGTTTTACCCATGTTTAGGCCCTTTTTCTGTAATGTATAAATAGAATTCTAGGCGATGTAAGGGGGTGTGATACCTTGCTGAAGTGCTAATGTGTTAAGTAAAAATTGTAAATGCTTCATGCACGCTGTGTTGAGAACTTGCAATGTTGAGTGCAAGTGATTGTAAGAGACTGTGTAAAGGCTCTATGTTGAGACCTAGCTCAGGGAAGAAAGATCTAGTGAAGTGCATGGAGATCTCCTGTCCTATGCGGAGTAGGATTTTGTGGCTCTGTGCATGTAGAAGATTGACAAAAGACAATAATAGAGAAGAAGAGTTGGTGGACATAGCCCCAGGCTGGGGTGAACCATGTATATCATGTGTTGTTATGCTTTGTGCGATGTATTGATGTGTTTATGTGTTTACTTTCTTAGCTCTTTGAGATAGATGAATGATAGATAGATCTGTTGATGATCTATGCTTAATAATGTGAATGAATGCTATATCTGATCTATGTGGATATGTTTAGTTCTTGAATATATTATATCTGTGTGAATACTGTGTTGGTCTATTGTTAGGGTTATTTGCGTTGTAAACTAAGGTTGCATATCAATGAACTATAACTACTGAGTGCTTGTTAAGGTGTTATGATCACAAATTTGTGTCCCAGCTAAGGTTGCAGACATCTGAGTCTTGCAACCACCCCTGCCTCTACCTCGGGTGAGACTTCATCTGCTTCGTAGGTGTTTCCAAAAGGGCTGGTAGTTATGGTTTTGTTGGTGCACTCTTGAGTGTTGAACCTTGGGTCTGCCCCTATGCCAACAAATGGTTTCATTGTCGGGACCGAAACTGTGATTGTTGGGAACTGAAGAAAAGAGAAAGATATGTGCATATATCTATTACCCTAGTGCATGGTACTCTACTTGACTGTAAATATCTATGCTAAGAAGAGAAGTCTGATATGAAGAAAAGAGGTAAGATTATAAAACTTTGTGCTCTGATAAAGGTAAGAACAGTGAAAAGTTTTGATTGAGAAGACAAGATAAGTGGAAATTTTTGTTTCAAAAGTATGGATCTAGGCATGTTTGATAAATTTTGTCCTAGCTTGAAAACTATGGCATAGTTAGAAGAAAGAAGATTTGATACGAATAGATCTGATAGAAATGATGAAGTATATGTTATTCTTATGTATAGAAATAATGTTTGGACTAAAAAATAGATGCAGGATCCTAGAAAGAATTTTTTGCCGGTTAGCTACTATGATCCTAGTGCATAGTATAGGAAAGGTTGGGGATCATTTAAAAGAAAAAGAGGATTAACCCTTTGTTATAGTTGTAGAAGACCAAGACATCTTGTTAAGGAATTCCCTTGTAGAATATCTAGTTGTCTTTGTTGTAAATCTATGGAACATGAAGTTTTGGATTGCCCTAGAATGATTGCTAAGGTTGAAAGAATGAATATGAGACAAGAAAACCTCGAGGAAGATCAAAAAACTAAGACCATGACAGACTCCCAGAAAGAATCAGAGAATTTATTGCTACAAATGAAAGAAACCATGAATGATCACAGAAATATCAACTTTTCATAGATCTTCAAAGAAAAAGACTACATAGAAACAAGAATAGGAGACTTCGACATTGACTGTGTCTTGGATGAAGAAACACAGGTGAATATCATGACAGAAAGAACCTGGGAAATTTTAGGAAAGCCTTCTATGATTCCTTCATTAGGAGGAATAGGATTATTCAGAGGAAATTTGATAACCCTATGTGGAAGGATCACCCAGATATCTATGAGTGCTCATGGATCTTCGACAAAGGAAGATTTCGAGGTTGTTAAATTTATTGAGAACAACACCCCATTTGCTATGTTACTAGGAAAAACCTGGATTGAGAAGGATCAGACCAGAAGAAAAGAAGAGGAAGCCCTAGAACAGAAGAAGCAAGAACTAAGAGACTTCATGAAGAAGAGGATAGCAAACTTACTGAAAGAACAAGATGACCAGTGGAAGCTATTGAGGACCACAAACTTGGATGTCGAAGTTGAAAGAACACAAGAAGACTCACAAAAGAATGGAGCACCTACCCCATATAGAGAAGAAGTATTTCCCTTAAACCCTATGGAATAATCTCAACCACACAAAGTTACTATGACAAAAGGAGATAAGAATCAGGATGGAAAAAGAAATATCGAGATGAAGATCACAGGGAAGAAGGCCGTAACACCCTATTTCCCCTAGCTTGTAAATATAACTGGACTGGCCAAGAACTATGGAAAAATCATAAATATGAATATGTGATGTAAAAGGGGCCTTGAGGAAAAGGTCCATGAAATGTGAATGAAATTTTGAATTTATTGA
>JASDQU010321501.1:9429-20658 GCA_032191745.1 Picea mariana | reverse complement strand
TTCCCAAAACTTCCCTCTTACACAAAAACTCCTTAGTTAACATTCAACATTTGCTCATTACTCATTGTTGTCATTTATAATCAGTTATATGTGAATACATATCAGAAACATATATCAACAACATATCATCAAAAAATCATCTCCACAAGGAACACAAAGTGATGCAGGTGCGCCACCCAGGGCACGTCCGCTCGCAGGACCTTATCTTCTTCCTTGGCCCAAATAACTGAAAATCTCTTCTAATTCCCTATTGGGAATTTCCACACCCACAGCAACTCTCCAAATGACCTCCCTTAAACTATCGAAAAATCAGCACTGGCCTCTTTTTCTTTGTTATCGGGGTTCCCACTATCGGGATCTTGACACCTGTGATGTTCTGGAAACTTGGATCACCGATCCCAGGTCTCCGATGCACTCCTCTATTACTTTGGCCCTCACCTAGATAAGCCTTTGGTCCACACGACCGTCTTCTATATGACCTCTGTCATAATGCCCATCGTAGTTTCGAGCATTCCAATATCAAAATACACATGCCCTTAGGACTCTCGATTTCTCGAATCCCGACGTGCCTTTTTCATGCTAGCCCTCTTGGATATAGGCCTTGGCCCATATAACCTTTAACCCGTGACCACGGTCTTATCCCTGTCAGGGCTACGGGGTTTCAAACGCTGCAAAACACTTACTCGTGGGATTCCTGATTCCTCAAACCTCGATTCTCTCTCAAGCTGACAACTGACTTCCACTATGGCACCTCCCTCCTTTTCGACGTGCTGACAACTGGTCACACGGTGGCACCTTCCTCCTCGTCGAGTTTTCACGTTTTTCGATTCCACAATACACAAACACTTTGTCACCGGGATCCCCGATATCCCGATGACTCAAACCCCGATCAACGACTTCCTGTCGGAACTTTTCCTGATGGCGCTAATTACTTCCACGCATCCTTTCTGATGAATAGTCCCGATTCTCCAAGGTTTCGAGACTTGTGATGTCCCAACTTTCTTATCCTCAGGAATTCTGATTTTCCGATGCGGAATATCCCAACTCTCTCCAGATTCCTAACACCTGTCCTCCCGAATGGACGACTCAGATTATGCCAGGTTTTTCACCATGAACTTCCCCGACCTCCTGTACATAGAACTTCTGATTTCCTGAACACCTAACCCTCAATCTCCGCCACGTGTCCAACTGATGGACGGCTCCGATCTTCCCAGGGTTTCAGGGTTTCAAATGTCAAAAACAATTTGACCACAGGGTTTTCGATCCTTCAAATCCCGATGGTAACCCTCGTGCAGCTTTTGTTAGATCAGATGGTTGACGGGTAACGGATCCAAGATCCAACGGCTCACAACCCTTGGAGCTTGAACTCTGAACACGACCGTAAACTCCTTGCTTCTTTGGTAGATCCAACGGCTGATGGGATTCTACCTATCTTCCCCCCAAGATCCCGACCATTGATTTCTTCCTTTGGTGATTCTTCTTGAGAATGACCCAGTATTCCTCCACAGAATTTGTCTTCCTGCGGTGCAACTACGCAAAGCCTATTGTAACCACTCCATGACACGAATCTTCTAGTGTTTCTCTTCGGCAAGCTCAAAAACCTTACCCCTCCTGAGCTTTCTCATACTTTCAACCTCAAAGAGGTTCTTTGCACGCACTCCTTGCGGCAGTTCTTGAACACCTCCAAGTGTTGAGTTCTTTGACTCTGTGCACACCTACAGCAGCAATCCTTCAATACTTCACTCAATTTCACAACTGAGACTCTCCTTAGCCTGCACACTCCTTACATGGCTCGTATTACTCAATTTCACTTCTGAGAACAAGAGTTAAACTATCTGAGCTTTCTGTCAACGCACTCCTTGCGAATGACTTCAACTGCACTCCTTGCAAGAATCCTTGCTCAGATAGAGAAACAGTTGTAACTCATTCCACTTCCTCTCAGATTTTCAATCTCAACACATGAAATCATATACACAGCATAACAGCAAATGCACAACAAGAAGTAAATACTCATAAGCATAGCATTCAACACACATACACAGAGAATAACACAAAAGCCATGAATCTGAATCAACTTCTTCTATTAATTCAAGATCTGTACATGGGTGTTCTTATATAGTTCTCTGCTTCTCTCCTATGCTCATCCTACTTCAATTATGCCTGAATTATGTTACAATGCATAATGAGGGTGTCTATATCCGTTTTCCCTCTTTCTTCTAAAGCTGTCTAATCTAATATTAAATTCTACCTACTTACATTTACTACTATAAATGCCTCTGTCTACTTCAGACGAGAGTGGGGCGCTCAAGGTATGATTACATTTTACCAAGGCACCTTCATTAAATGATCTCATTTATGTTTGGCACATCACTTCAAGGGAAAAATTTAAAACTTGTGCTGGCGTGTGCCCAACTGTCCACTTGCATTCCACGTTGGCTCGCTTGTCTCGAGAGATTCTCCTGCATCATACTCCCTCACTTGAAAATTTGCATGGGCTCCTGTCCATGAGCTCCTACATGGTATGTACATGCTTCAAAATTTCCTCTTCAGTCTCCCAGCTGGCATCCTCAACTGGATGGCCCTTCCATTTGACCATATATTCAAAATATTCTTTCATTCTGGTTTTCTTACCCACTCGTTTAATAAGTATTTGCTCTATCTGCGACTTCTCTACAACTGGCATCTACTTCTGCCACTGAACGTCTGGTTGTTCATCACTTGCAGTCTCTGTTTCCCCAACTTTGTATGGATATAAATCTAAGACATTGAATATCGGAGATATTCCGATCCCATCTGGTAATTCAATCTCATAAGCATTCTGTCCCATTTTCTTCAAGACCTTGCATGGTTCAATTTTCTTCATTTTCAATTTATTATACGTTCCTCTCAGGAACATTTCCTTCCTCAAGTGCACTAGAATTAAGTCACCAACCTCAAACTGAAGTTGTCTTCTATGCTAATTGGCTCTGCATTTATATTCTTGGCTTGATTTCAGCAACCGCTCCTTCACCTGGCTGTGAATTTCTTTCATTGCCTCAGAAAATGCTTCTGCACTAGCACTCCTAGTAGCAGTCTGCTCCGAATCTCTCAATTCAGAAATTCCTCTCGGCTGCATGCCATATACAATCTAGAATGGACTCTGGCCTGTGCTTCTGTTCACTGAGTCATTATAAGAAAACTCTGCCTGCGGCAATACATTTTCCCAACTGTTGTGGTGCTCTGTCACTAAGCTTCTCAGCAAGTCTCCCAGACTTTTGTTCACCACTTATGTCTGTCCATACGTCTACGGATGATAAGCTGAACTAAACAACAAGTTAGTCCCCAACTTCTTCCATAATGTCCTCCAAAAGTGCCCTAAGAAATTTGTATCTCTGTCCGAAACAATACTCCTTGGTAAGCCGTGAAGTCGAATGACTTCTTTGAAAAGCAGATTCGCGATGTGAGTCGCATCACTGGTTTTCTGACATGGGATAAAATGTGCCATCTTGGAAAATCTATCCACTATCACAAAGATCGAATCAAATCCTCTTTGCATCCTTGGCAATCCCAATATGAAATCCATGCTAATTTCATCCCATGGCTTCTCAGGTATGTGCAATGGTTGATAAAAACCCGCATTATGCTTCCTCCCCTTGGAATGCTGGCAAATCCTGCATCTGTCTACAAATCTTTTGACCTCTGCTCGCATCCCTGGCCAAAATTATGACTCGCTCAGCTTCGTGAATGTCTTATCATGACCGAAGTGTCCGACCAATCCTCCACTGTGTTTTTCCTTGAGCAGATTCTCCCTCATGGAGCAATTCGGAATACATAGCTGATTGCCCTTAAACAGCAACCCTTCCTGGATTATGTATTCAGTCCATTTGCTGCTATCTCTGAGAACTGGATTCTCACCTACTTCATATGCTTCCTTAAAATCCTAATCATCTGCGTACATGTCTCTGAGATCATCAAAGCCTAACGTCCGAACTTTGAACTCCTGCAATAGCAAACACTTCCTGCTCAAAGCATCAGCAACTTTGTTAGCAGTACCAGAAATATGTTTTATCACAAATGTGAAATTTTGCATATATTCAACCCATTTAACATGCCTCTGATTCAACTTTTCCTGTTGAGTCACAAACTGCAATGCATGGTTATCACTATATAAAACAAATTCCTTTGGAATCAAATAGTGCCTCCATTTTTTCAATGCCTGTATGATGGCATAGAATTCCTTATCATACGTGGAATACTTCACCTTCGCTTCATTCAGCTTCTCACTGAAATATGCAATTGGTCTGTCATCTTGACTTAAGACCGCTCCTATGGCAAACCCGCTTGCATCACATTTTACCTGAAATGTCTTTTGAAAATCCGGCAACACCAGAATTGGTTGTTCTGTAATCTTTCGTTTCAACAAATTGAAACTCTTCTCAGCCTCTTCAGTCTAGTGAAAAGATTTATGTCTTTTCTTGACTGTATCCATCATTGTTGCACTAATCCCACTGAAATTTCTGATGAACTTCCAGTAGAAAGTAGCCAATCCATGAAAACTTCTCACCTCAAATATGTTTCTCAGTGATGGCCAATTCTTGATCACTTCCACCTTATCCGGATCCATCCTCAACTCATTTGCTGAAATAACAAAACCCAGATAAATGAGCTCTATCTTCATGAATGAGGACTTTTTAATATTAATCAGCAGCTTCTCCTGCTATAGCTTCTTCATCACAATGGCCAAATGCTTCAGATGTTCAGCCTTCGTCTTGCTAAAAATCAGTATATCATCCAGATATACGATGACAAATTTTCCGATGAAATCCTTTAGGACTTCATTCATCAACCTCATGAAGGTACTTGGCGCATTTGTTAAGCCAAACAACATGACCAGCCATTCGTTTGTCTTGAATGTTGTTTTCCATTCATCACCTTCCCTCATGCGGATCTAGTGATATCCACTCTTCAAATCTATCTTTGAAAAAAAATTTGCTCCCCTTAAGCAATCCATCAAATCATCCATTCTTGGCAATGGGAATCTATACTTGATAGTTATCTTGTTAATCGCCCTTGAATCAGTTCACATTCTCTAGCCTCCGTCTTTCTTTGGATTGAGTACTATCGGAACAACACGCGGACTCAAGCTTTCTCTGACCAAACCTTTGTCCAATAAATCCTAGACCTGCTTTTTAACCTCCTCATTCTCCTGCGGCGTCAATCTGTACGCGGCTTTATTTGGAAAACTGGCTCCTGGTATGAGGTCTATATGGTGACTCACACTCCTCATCGGTGGTAACGAATGGGGTAATTCATCCACTACAATATCAGCGAACTCTTCCAGTAGTCCCTAAACTTCTTCTGGCAAATCGTCCACTCTTGTGCTAGTCAGAACAATTCTTGGTTTTCTGACCACAAAGAATTGTGGATCCTCCTTCTTATTAACTTCTGTAAGAAGTTCCTTCCCACTCATGAGAAGTACTGTATTGCTTACTTCCGGCTTCACCTCTTTATCCTCAACTGGATGCAACATATGGGTTCTCCCATTCTTCTCCAGGGTGTATGTGTTCATCCTCCCATCATGAATCACATTTCTATCATATTGCCATGGTCTACCCAGCAATAAATGACAGACATCCATAGGAATAAAATCACATAAAACCTTGTCATTATATCCTCCTATCTTAATGTCAACTAAGCACTGTTTAGTGACATTTGCTTGATGCCCCTTCTGTAGCCATGAAACTTTGTATGGACTTGGGTGATCAGTTGTCTCTAGCTCCAGCTTTTCTACCATCTTGGTTGAAACGAGATTATATGTGCTTCCACTGTCCACGATAAACTTGCACACTCTATCCTTGGTCTTGCAAGCAGTCCTAAAAAGACTATTCCTCTGTGTTGAATTCTCCATCTCCTTTTCTGGCGTCAAAAGGACTTTCCGCATCACTAGCGATCTTCCACCTTCAGCGTATTCTACCTCAACATCTCGCCTCTGTGCCTCAGCGATATGAGCTTCTCCTCCATCCTTCTTTTTCTCTGGACACTCGAACGACCTGTGCCCATTCTTTCCACATGTGAAGCATGTAATTACTCCCCCTCTTCCTCTTCCTCTACCTATGGTACGAGGAAACCTATCATTATCAACATATCCTCCTCTCTGCTCAGTATTTTGTTCTCTTTGCTCAGCATATCGCCCTCGGTGCGAGCTTCCACCTCTCTCTGTCCGAGTCTGAGGTTTTTTCCAGACGTCTCTGGGATTCTGGATTCTTTCCTGGGCAACTGTCTTGCCTCTGGGATAACTTCTGCCTCAGCCTCTTTGAATCTACTTTCGGCTCAGCTTCTCTTCAACTTTCAGAGCCATCTGGTAAGAATCCTCCACCGTTCGGATGGTTTCCATACTCATTTCATCTTGAATCTCATATCTCAGGCCATTCATATCCCTGGCCACTTTTTCTTCATCGCTTTTGCGATGACCTGCCCTGATATTCAGTCTGTAAAATTCCTCAGTATACTCCTTCACTGTCATCAGCTTCTGTCTCAGGTTCTGCATCCTCCTGAACAGAGAAACTTGATAGTCCCTAGGGATGAATTTTACCTTCATTTTTGCAATCATCCTGTCCCAGCTCTTAATTTTCTGCTTGCCTCGACAATGCCTATTAGCTTGTAGTTCATCCCACCACAAGGTTGCATGTCCCTTTAATCTCATGATGGCATGCCTGAACTTCTTATCCTCTTTGATATCTTCATAGTCAAAGTAAGTGTCTAGAGCTCTAATCCAATCTAGCAGCTCTTCCCCATCCAGATTTCCCTCATAAACTGGAATGTCCATTTTTACCTTTGTACTCATTCTTGCAACAGCTTTAAGTAATCGTTCACTCGCTGCATCTTCCACTGGGATTTCTTCTCCTCCATGCCCAGCATCATCTTCGTCCTCGGATTCACTGATATCTCCTGCAACAGATTTGTGCCTTTGTGATGTCTCCATGTCCTCCATTCTGGCACGAAGATTACACATTTCTCTCTCCATGTCAGGGTTCTGTACTCCCCTACCTCTTTCTCTGGACATTTCCCTTTCCTCCTCTGGATCAGGTGATCGTCTATCCCTTCTCCTTAGCGGCATGGTGAATTCGCCTTTTTCTCTGCTACAGAAAGCTAAGAATATTTTCTAAGCTCTGATACCCCTTGATGTGTATCAGAGTACTCTCTTATCCCCTGCTTCTCTTGCCTGAAATATACAGATAAGAAATCAGCTTTGATACCACTTGATGCAGGCGCGCCACCCAAGGCACATCCGCTCGCAGGACCTTATCTTCTTCCTCGGCCCAAAGAACTAAAAAGCTCTTCTAATTCCCTATCGGGAATTTTCCACACCCACAGCAACTCTCCAAATGACCTCCCTTAAACTATCGAAAAATCATCAGTGTTGGCCTCTTTTTCTTTGTTATCAAGGTTCCCGCTGTCGGGATCTTAACACCTGTGATGTTCTGGAAACTTGGATCACCGATCCCCGATCTCCGATGCACTCCTCTATTACTTTGGCCCTCACCTGACTAATCCTTTGGTCCACACGACCGGCATCTATATGACCTCTATCATAACGCCCATCGGAGTTTTGAGCATTCCAATATCAAAATACACATGCCCTCAGGACTCACGATTTCTCGAATCCCGACGTGCCTTTTTCACACTAGCCCTCCTGGCTATAGGCCTTGGCCCATATGAACATTAACCCGTGACCATGGTCTTATCCCCATCGGGACTACGGGGTATCAAACGCTGCAAAACACTTACCCGTGGGATTCCCGATTCCTCGAACCCCGATTCTCTGTCAGGCTGACAACTGGCTTCCACTATGGTACCTCTCTCCTTTCCGACGTGCTGACAGCTGGTCGCACGGTGGAACCTTCCTCCTCATCATGTTTTTGCAGTTCACGATTCCACGATACACAAACACTTTGTCACCAGGATCCCCGATATCCCGATGACTCAAACCCCAATCAACGACTTCTTGTCGAAACTTTTCCCAATGGCGCTGATTACTTCCACGCGTCCTTTCTGATGAACAGTCCCAATTCTCTGGGGTTTTGAGACTTTTGATGTCCCAACTTTCTTATCCTCAGGAATTCTGATTTTCTGATGCGGAATATCCCGACTCTCTCCAAATTCCTGACACTTGTCCTCCCGAATGAACAACTCAGATTATGTCGGGTTTTTCACCATGAACTTCCCCAACCTCCTGTCCACAGAAATTATGATTTCCCGAACTCCTGACCCTCGATCTCTGCCACGTGTCCAACTGACGGACGGCTCCGATCTTCTCAGGGTTTTGGGGTTTTAAATGTTGAAAAACATTTGACCACGGGATTTTCGATCCTTCGAATCCCGATGGTAACCCTCATGCAGCTTCTGTTAGATCAAACGGCTGACGGGTAACTGATCCAAGATCCAACGGCTCACAACCCCTGGAGCTCAAACTCCGAACACGACCATAAACTCCTTGCTTCTTTGGTAGATCCAATGGCTGATGGGATTCTTCCTATCTTCCCCCCAAGATCCTGACCGTTGATTTCCTCCCTTGGCAATTCTTCTTGAGAATGACCCAGTATTCCTCCACATAATTTGTCTTCCTGCGGTGAAACTATGCAACGCCTATTGTAACCACTCCACGACACGACTCTTCTAGTGTTTCTCTTCGGCAAGCTCAAAAACCTTACCCCTCCTGAGATTTCTCACACTTTCAACCTCAAAGAGTTTCTTTGCATGCACTCCTTGCGGTAGTTCTCGAACACCTCCAAGTGTTGAGTTCTTTGACTCTGCGCACACCTGCAGCAGCAATCCTTCAATACTTCACTCAATTTCATGACTAAGACTCTCCTTAGACTAGGCACTCCTTGCACGACTCGTATTACTCAATTTCACTTCTGAGAACAAGAGTTAAACTATCTGAGCGTTCTGTCAACGCACTCCTTGCAGACGACTTCAACTGCACTCCTTGCAGGAATCCTTGCTCATTTAGAGAAACAGTTGTAACTCATTCCACTTCCTCTCAGATTTTCAATCTCAACACATGAAATCATATACACAGCATAACATCAAATGCACAACCGGAAGTAATACTCATAAGCATAGCATTCAACACACATACACAAAGAATAACACAAAAGCCATGAATATGAATCAACTTCTTCTATTAATTCAAGATCTGTACATGGGTGTTCTTCTACAGTTCTCTACTTCTCTCCTATGCTCTTCCTGCTTCAATTATGCCTGAATTATGTTACAATGCATAATGAGGGTGTCTATATATGTTTTCCCTCTTTCTTCTAAAACTATCTAATCTAATATTAAATTCTACCTACTTACATTTACTACTATAAATGCCTCTGTCTACTTCAGACGAGAGCGGGGTGCTCAAGGTCTGATTACATTTTACCAAGGTGCCTTCATTAAATGATCTCATTTATGTTTGGCGCACCACTTCAAGGGAAAAATTTAAAACTTGTGCTGGCGTGTGCCCAACTGTCCACTTGCATTCCACGCTGGCTCACTTCTCTCGAGAGATGCTCCTACATCACAAAGAGCACAAGATGTATGTACAATTTTTCTTTTTATTATGGACTTCAATCAGAGGGTTTTTCAGAAAAAACTGAATAGAGTACAACTCTAAAAGAGAAGCAACTCTATATGCTTACATTCTCATCACCAACTGAGATGAGGCAACAATCCTCAACAGATATCAATTTGTCAACATAAACAAGTGCATCAACCATGCACCAACCTGTGCCAAACAACCTATAATCAACCTGTACCATAAACAAGTGCATCCAACCATGTACCAAGTATATACCAATCATGTGTCAAATACTCATAAACAATGAATCACCAATATGTACCAACATCATCAACTATACACTTCATGTATGTGCCAACTCATCAACTGTTTGTCTCAGCCATGACTAGTTTTGGATTAGTTAACACCCCCAACTTGAAATAATCATAACTTTGTACTTGTACTAAATAAAGATCTTAAACTGATACACAATGTTATTCATTTTTTTTTATGCAATTCTTCCAGGTGGAACTACTTGGAACCTCTCAGAAAAGGCGTTATAGCAAAAATGGCATACCTTGTTAAATTTTGGCTTATTCTAGAGAGCAACCTTGTAGAGCGTGGCCCGCACAAAATTTTTGTTGAATTGATCTGAAAATATTACAAAACATACTAAATCATGTACCCTAACCAACACATTTTGTCTCACTGAATTTGGATATGTTATGAAGAAGTTATGATGTTTTTACCCGAAACACCTATTTTTGACTAGTTTCAGGACTAGCCACAAACCCTATTTGCCATGGAGTGTAACTCCCAAAATACAACGACCCACAAGATTGATTTTTTACCACCGATGCTTGGGTATGTTTTCTCAATGCAATAGCGATTTCACGATCTAAATCATTATAAAAACAAATTTAAAGTGAAAATGGTGAGATGACCTGTAAATAACATAGCTTAGAAAGCATCATCAAAAGAATTTATCCTTCGTTCAATTCCGACCCTCTTTTCTTCACCTTCCTTCTGAAATTAGGCTTATTTATCTTTGGCTACCTCATTCACCTATATATCTTCAATATGCTCAAGTGTTCCACACCAAAAATTCTCAAGAAGCTCTCCATCAATACTCCAAAAGATATTCTCACAAGAAGCTCTCCATTGATCCACAAAAAGGATGATCTACAAGAGACCATTTCTATCTTATTTATACTTTCATCCTCTAGGTCACTTTAACCCATTTTTAGGTCACTTAACCCATTTCTAGGTCACTTAACCTATTTTCCTTATTTTAGGGTTAACTACTTTCCATAAATAGAAATTTCTCCAATATTTTATCATTTAAATATTCCTTCTTGATTTTCTCATCTTACTTTATCATTTCTTGATTTTTCTTCACTTCTCTTTATTATTTAAATAATCCACCTTGACTTTGTCACCTTAATTTATCATTTAAATAATGATTTCTTCTTTTAGGTCACTTAACCCATTTCTAGGTCACTTAACCTATTTTCCTTATTTTTAGGGATAACCACTTTCCATAAATATTCCTTCTTGATTTTGTCACCTTACTTTATCATTTCTTGATTTTGTCACTTCTCTTTATTATTTAAATAATCCACCTTGACTTTGTCACTTTACTTTATCATTTAAATAATGATTTATTCTTTTAGGTCACTTTGACTTCTTTGACCTTGGGGGCT
>JASDQU010321500.1:13020-26107 GCA_032191745.1 Picea mariana | reverse complement strand
GAGAGTGTCCAGCACCAGCTACGGGCTCTGAGACTTCCTGATCCAGCCTGTTGTCGAGACCCAGAAGGGGAGGTTAGCACCGATGGACTGTGCGTGTGAAGGTGTATACTCCCGGGCGAAACAGGCATGTGGGGAATGAGGGTCTGGTAGTAGTGGGTGTAAGATGGCATCTCTGGGAAGAATCCTTCCAGATATTTCGGTGATGTCTTCTTTGTAACCTCAGCCTAGCCTAGGATTCCTTGCCTTGGGGTGGAGCTCAGTCCCAGCTCGGGGGTGACCCACTGTTGAGCTGAAGAACAGTGTGGTCTAAGGCTGGGAGGTTCGCGGAAGGCCTACACTTGGTTGGTGATTTCTACAGCTGTTAACAGATAAGTATTTGAATTATGCTTGATCATGGTGTATGACCGTGTTGTTTATGGATCATGTTTTCCGCTATGTAAATGAAATTATTGTTAAATGCTATGGATTGTTAAGCATAGCAATAAAATTATATGTTTTTACTCTGGAATTTAAATGTGTTTAATTGTGTTTAAATGCATGTGGAATTTTTCTGCTATATTTGTCTGAAATCTGGTGAGTAATTGTTGGATCCTTAGATTTAAGTTATTATTTCTGAAGAATTCGAGTGTCATGGGAGTTTTTCAGCATACTTAATCCATTTCTACATTCAAAAATAGATTTTGAACAACAAAAAATAGTGATTGATGTAAATTTATATCACCTGATTCCAACAAAAAAAATCATTTCATAGAACAACTAACCAACACCTTATTTTTTATTCAAACCAAAAAAACCATTTCATAAAATAACTAACCAACACTTTATAGACTTTTTTTTTAATTATTTTATATTATTTCACTGGAGGCTTCAGTTTCAGGCTTTTGTTTAAAAAGAAAACCTTTACTAACAAATTCCTTATATGTTGTACCGTAATGTTTCTTTGACATAGCACTTTTATGGCATTCTGTCTATTGGCAACAATTATTGTCCAAACTTTAGCCTTTATTTTTCTGTACTTGTATTTCATATTATCGTTGTTTCTCAATTCATTTATCTAAATTTACCTTGCATGTATCTTAGGAAAATGCAGTTGATATAGCGTTAACCGTGCAACATTTGAGTCTCGAGGATACTTTCCTGTGCCCACTGTCCACCACCTATCAAGGGTTAGGACAGACACTCTGTCATGCTTAATGATGTTTGAACTTTGCCCCGTACTTAACAACCATGTTAGATTTTGCTATTTGAACAAACCCTTGTGGGGATGTGCTTACCCAGAAAGGTCAAACATGCCACTTGGAATAGTAAAATCTGGTCAGGCAGTAACAACACTACCCTTTCAACCTTGCAGGGTTGTTCATTAAGCTGATCTAATGAGGTCAATTCTTTTAGTGCAAATGTCAATATTTCTAGTTCAACTCTCATGCATTGTATTAAAACTCATAACTTTAAAGCATTGTATTAAAACTCATAACTTGAAAGTTTAAATATGCATTCATTGTGTCATAGGTGCTTCTATATCCCAATATTAGGCCGATGTTGTAATGTGGGTCATGCTGATGTCAACAGATATCAGCATTACTTGCCTAATATCAACATTAGGTACCTAAAATTCAAAAAGATCACCATATTATTATAATTATTATTATTTTTAAAGAGTAGTCCACACAGTATGCATAGAATTGGGACACGTCTATTAAGTTAAAACATTGAAAAAAATGATCAATCTCAATGCTTAAGGTTGACATAGATCTAGGTTGGTTGTATTGAATTAAATTGAACTTTCCTTTAAAATTTAATATGGAAAAATAATAAATATCAAATATATTGATTAGAAAGAAATATTCAGTGGAAGAAATCCATGTTGTATGCCATGGAATTTCTTAAGAGAAGACCACTCTCTGCTCAATGTGTAATGTTATTCATTATAATATTATTTGAATGGAAAAGAGATAACTAAAAATCAAGTTTAAATAGTTTGTTTTTCAATGGTGGTATGCCCCTACCATGTTTCAAGTCTATCAATGTTGTTGTGTGCTTGTTTTTGTGAAAATATGGGTGGGGCTAGGCGTAAGTCCCGTGTGATTTTGGTGGAATAGATATGCCCACTCATGGCTTCTTAGATCTTCAAGGGATTAACATCATATTTCCATCCTTACCAACATGGTTCGAGTGCTTGACTGGGATTCAAATGCATGGAGGCTCAGGTAAAATAGGCACATTTGAGACTGGGTGAAGTTCCCAACAACCATGAGTACAAATGAGGAAGTGCATCTCTATTTATATATTGATGCTCAACTTCCTTTACAGTAAAATTATAATATCTCATGAGATCCCCTAAAATATAGACTAAGCAAGAGTAAAACACATTCTTCTCCAACTATTTACTCTAAAATACATTAAAATATCAAGTGGTCGAGCCACATGTACAATGATCAAGACCCCAAAGGCCCTAAAGAGAGGGACATATCCATAAATGAGGGAAATTGGTGGCCCAAAAAAGCCATGTCTAGCCTCCAAAGGACTCTCAAGCATCCTCCACTATTGACATGCAACTTCCAAATGGTTAAATGCTCCTCTAATATTGAGTGAAGAACCCCCAAAAATCATGAATGATATCACCTTCCAATGGGGTTTCCCCTCCAACACAACTTCCTAAAACAAGTGTGAGGTTATCACTTCCATTTTAAATGTGCAATAGAAGGTTTCAAGGTCCCCTCCAAAGTATTTATCTCTCTCAGCCTTGCAATTTCAGCACGTCTTTTTGCCTCTTTGACCATTTGATTGATTTCCCTACAACTACATCTGTCACCAAAAAAATTTGTGTCTGGTGGTTGTAATCCGTGCAAAGTCCTTTGAGCATGATACCATCTTATCTCTCTGGCCTCTCTTCCAAAATCCTTTTGGTTGGCAAAGACAACCCTTTGCTTAATAAGTAAATCCCATGCCCTTCCACTAATGGCATATTGAATCACAAAATTGATAAGATCAAGTGGAAAGTAAAAGATTATGTTGTAAAGCCAAGTCTAAATAGATATCAATTAATGTTGCACTCAATTGAGAAATAGTAAATGTAGTTACGAGCAACAAGTCTAGATGCTCTAAAAAATACCATTTTCGAGATCGAGTCACAAATATGAGAGCTTGACTTATAGTGCTGACTTGAAAATACACTGCGACATTTTAGTTTTTGAGTATTTTCTTCACTAGGAATATGAAGGCTGGAAACACCAAATGTTCTTGTAAAGAAATTTTTCTTGAAGGTGACCTAAAAAAGATGACGATCATCATTCTAGGTAATTGTCAATAATAACCCCTATGGAAAAAAATTCTGAAAGGTTCTAGCTATCTGGTAGAGGTGATGGTTTTACCTTGTGTTTTGAGATTGTCATTATGGTATCATCATTTAATATAACAATTATCAGTACCATGAATGGTGGAAAGTCAAACTTCCATATTCATGCCAAAAGTATGAAACCTAAAACAATATGTATTGTTATAGATACAACATAAATAGTGTAGTTCTTCATGCATTGAAATATTGCACTTGTTAATACAACACTAATTATAACACTCAAGCTTGTGTTTGTGAGAATGATATTAGATGCACTTCGGGCTGCATATGTTGTATCTACAACAACAATTCCAATATCCTCCTTCTTAAGTGTCGGTGCATCATTGACACCGTCACGCAACAAATGTGTTTTCTTGCTTGCAGTCATTTGTCTATCTCATATTTGTGCTTAGGGGAAGACACCAACAAAAACATCATCCTTCTCAATCAAATCATCAATTTCTAGAGCTTCAACAAAGTCATATTTGGCCTAACCTAATCATGATGATGTTGAATACATGTTTGTACCCATCTCCAATCAATGACCTATCTCCTTGCCTATAGGTAATCGATCTCTTGTGATCATTTTAACACTCACACCCAGGTTGAGATCCCTTCTTACTGTTTCATCAACACTCTGGGCATAATCATCATACTTAGGCACCTCATTTTTCCCATCTATTTAACAATTCTTCTCTTCATTTTGAGTGCTGAAATATCCTTCAAAATTTTGATGTGAGCGATCTACTACTTAGGAAAACATGATTGTTGTAAATGTTGATTTGAGAATGTTCTTCCTATGGTTGGAATGCATTGGAGAAAATCCTTCACCTTGTAATGAAAATATCCTTTGTTGACCCCTTCAGGTATCCATGATCCTTAATAGGAAATTACTTCCTCATATGAAGGTAAATTTCCTCTCCAATTATTTAGTATCAAATGGAAAAGGTTGAGGACTTATTTGATAGTCCTATCATGTCAGAGAAAGTAATTTATTTGTTGTCCAAAGATCCACAAAATACATGGATAGTCCATGGATACCCTAGGGTTACCCCCTTGTACAAATGGTGGATAACATTTGGCTCCAACTTGCGGACATGTGCTCATCTAGGGAGTGCATGAGAACCTTAGAATATTGTTGTTACAACACCTCCTTCTTCTATGCTTAACCATCATGTAGATCAAGTAAATGTTGAAATCTGAGTGTTTATATGTTGGACTCTTTGTCATTGATGGGTTGTAAGGGAAAATAGGTACCTCTTGTGAGTGTTAAAATGATCACAAGAGATCAACTATCTATAGGCAAGGAGATAGAGCGTTGATTGGAGATGGTAACAAACATGTATCCATCATCATTGTTATTAGTTCATGCTAGAGATGACTCTATTGAAGTTCTATAAATTGACGAATTGATTGATAAGGCTGATGGTTTTGTTGGTGTCTTCCTCGAGCACAAATATGAGATAGTTAAATGATTGCAAGCAAGTAAACACATTTCTTGTATGACTGGTGATGGTGTTAATGATGCACTGACACTTAAGAAGGTAGATATTGGAATTGTTGCTACAAATGCAACATATGCAACCCAAAGTGCATCTAATATCATTCTCACAGATCCAGGCTTGAGTGTTATCATTAGTGTTCTGTTAACAAGCCGTGCAATCTTTCAATGCATGAAGAATTACACTATTTGTGTTGTATCTATGACAATATGTATTGTGTTAGGCTTCATATTTTTGGCATTAATATGGAAGATTGACTTTCCATCATTCATGGTACTGATACTTGCTATATTAAATGAGGGTACCATAATGACAATATCTAAATACAAGGTGAAACCATCACCTCTATCAGATAGCTGGAACCTTTCAAAAAAATTCTCCACATGGGTTATTATTGGTAGTGACCTAACAATGATGATCAACATCTTTTTTTGGGTTACCTTCAAGACAAATTTTTTTCTAAGAACATTTGTTGTTTCCAATATTCATATTCCCAGTGAAGAAGATACTCAAAAACTAAAATGCTACAGTGTATCTTCAAGTCAGCACTATAAGTTAGGCTCTCATATTTGCGACTCGATCTTAAAGCTAGTCTTTTGTAGAGTGTCTTGGCATGTTTCTCGTAACTGCACATTTTCTATTGCTCAATTGAGTGCAAAATTAATTGATTCCTATTTAGACTTGGACTTTGCTTCTATAAGGAGCATTGGTTGGGTTTGCATCAGGGTAATATCGATTTACAACATAATATTTTACTTTCCACATGATATTATCAAGTTTGTGATTTGGTATGCCATTAGTGGAAGGGAATGGGATTTACTTGTTCAACAAAGGGTTTACCTTACCACCCGGAAGGATTTGGGGAGAGAGGTCATAGAGATAATATGGGCTCATGTTGAGACAACTTTACAGGAATTACAACCATCAGACACAAAATTGTTTGGTGAAAGAAGCAGCTTCAAGGAAGTCAATCAAATGGTCGAAGAGGCAAAAAGACATGTTGAAATTGCAAGGCTAAGAGAGCTAAATACTTTGAAGGGGACCTTGAAACCTTACGTTGCAGATTTAAAAGGGAAGTGATATCCTCACTTGTTTTAAGAATTTGTGTTGGATGGGAAACTCCCTTGGAGGGTTATCATTCATGATTTTTGCGGGGCCTTCACTCAATATAAGAGGAGAGTTTCACCATTTGGAAGCTACATGTCAACCATGGAGGATGATTTGGAGGTCTTTGGAGGTTGAATGTAGAATTTTTGCAACACTACTTTCCCTCGTTTATGGAGATGTCCCCCTCTATGGGGCCTTTGCGATGTTGATCTCTATACATGTGGCTTGACCACTTTATATTTTAATGTATTTTAGATTAACTAGTTGGAGAAGAGTGTGTTTTACTCTTCCTTAGGCTAGATTTGAGGGGATCTCATGAGATTTTATTATTTTACTGTAAAGGAAGCTGAGCATCAATCTATAAATAGAGATACACTTCTTCATTTGTACTTGTTACCCTCCCATGCCTAGGGGTAACTATAGGAGATCATGTCTCATGGCTCACAATGGAGACAATGATCCCGACCATGATGATGATCAACATGTCCACAGATAACATCCCAACATCTCCCCTCAAATTGCCTTTTCTACTGAATATCAGCCAAAGCTCATCATATCCAGTCAACTCAGTGTATGGGAGATGGTAAGCCAACGTCACCATGAGGTATGTTAGTCCTTCTTTCATGCGAAGTGTTGTGCTTAATTTATTAGGAACGTGGATGAGGATCATTGGTTGCAGTTGGATAATGGATCAATGGCTCAAGAAGTTATGTTTGTTTCCTTGTTTCACCTTGGTGGCTAGCTTTTGGGCTCTAGTACCATTTTCTCATCGCCCATGAAAAAGGGGTTATATTGGGGGCCTCACAAGGGTAACGTTTCGTTCCCCTCCATACTTAAAACTTTCCATCCTAGAGCCCATATCAATGTACTAAACTTTGGTAATGGGTCATGGTCCATTCTCTCATGAGAAGAGGGGATGAAGGCCTAGAGGTTGATTGCAGCTGCTACTGAAAATAATAAAATAATGATGCTAAAGAAAGAAAGTAATAATAGCAAAGGATTCTCAAAATCAAGTCCAACTTGAGCTCTACCCTTTATGTATTTGCTCCAGTCCCAAGAAATGATTCTATAGCTTGAAACCTTGTAAAAGGGGACTTGCAAATATGATAAAAGGACAAATAAAAAGGCAGATAAAGGGGTTTGGAAAAACGTATCTCTTAGAAAGGGGTAACTCAAGAGAAAGCACACCCTTCACAAAGGCACTCTTAGAAATGGATTCAATGACACCATAAGCCATGAAGTAAGCCGAACACGTACCACTATCACACTTACTCTTGAAGGGTTCTTTTCTTTCATTGTTTCCCTTGGGACATATCTCTCCACTTGGGTCTTTTCTTTCATTATTTTGGTTGGCACACCTAATAGGGTTTGATGAAGGCCCTCCCATATTCAAACTTTCCAACTTACATAAAGTCCTAAGCTGGTGTGATATTTGAAGGGGATACTAAAGTGAATTATTCATGTGGCTTGTATCTTAGGTAACAACTTACTTTGCATGATTTAAGGAATATTGTATCTTATGAACATTGGTTTACTTGATTTCATATTCTATTTTGATTTGGATGCCCCTAACATGGTTCTTTGAAGGACACCCCATGATTTCACCCGAGACATTGTGATTTTATTGTAGGATATGACACATGTGATGTAGAGTAGTGATTCACCCAATGATTGGACACATTCAGACATGGGTTATCACATATCAGGACCTTGGAAGATGGATAGATGGGCTTGATTTTTGACAGATTTGGTCATGTTGGCACAGAGATGGGCAGAAAGCCCACACCCTGTGCTCTACACCCTAGAGGCTGTATTGCATTGGATGGAGGATGTTGCATAGGGATATGATTGAAGCACACGCAGAGATGATGTAAAACCTTCTCCTCTTCCGGCACCACCCCTTGCACCTTGGATGTTGGGCATTTAGATGATGACGCCATGCTAGGGTTTGATAGAGATGATGGGGTTTGTTGCCACCTAGATGCCCGTGATGGATATGAGAGAGGATGTAGCATGGTTCCACCACCTTTTCACCTCAAATGATGACACATGGACTTGGAGAGGCTCTCCTAGCCTATTTTGGTCATGGCATCACCGCACGTGTGGCCATTTTCGTATTAGTTTTTCATTTTTGACATTTGTAAAGGAAAATCTGAGGGGTCCTCCCCATTAAGAGACATGTATTTTCATATTTGGTGAATTTTGGAGCACTATGGTTTCCTTATAAATAATGCTATCACTCCTCTCACTTTTGATCATCATTTCCTCACTCATTTGGAGTGGGGTAACTCTAGAAAAGTTTTCTATTTCTCTGTCTCTTGTCTCTTGATCTCATGCACTATCTTGGAGGAGGGTCTTTTGTGGATGTTATTTCTTTCTTGGATGATGTATTGCTGCAACTAGTTTTTTTTTATAGCTTATTAACTTGGAGAAGTAAGTAATTTATGCAATTTCATGTCATTTGATAATGTTAAAGTGTTGATTACTATTTTGTTGCATGTTACTTTGTCTTGGTGAAATATGAAGGAGACATAAGTGTTTCTCTCCTTCACAAGTTTTATTGTCTTTATTACATTTGAAAAATATTTTTTGATCTCTCTCAATGCTTGATAAATTCAAGGTTGACATAGATCTACACTGGTTGTATTGAATTAAATTGAACTTTTCTTTGAAATATTTAATATGGAAAAATAATAAATATCAAATGTATTGATTAGAAAGAAATATTCAGTGGAAGAAATCCCTGTTGTGTACCATGAAATTTCTTATGATAAGACCACTCTCTACCCCATGTGTAATGTTATCCATTCTAACATGACTTGAATGGAAAATAGATAACTAAAAATCAAGTTGAAATAGTCATTTTGTCAATGGTGGCTTTCCCCTGCCATTCTTCAAGTCTACCAATGTTGTTGTGTGCTTGTTCTTGTGAAAAATGGGTGGGGCTAGGTGTAAGTCCCATGTTACTTTGGTGGAATAGATACCCCCACTCATGGCCTCTTAGATGAAGGGTTACTTCCAAAGAATAGTAAGATGTTTCTATCCATTAACGATAAAAAAAAAATAGAGCGATTACTACTTGCTTGTGTTCACTTGAAGCATTCAATCAAAAAAAGATGGAAATACTCATAATATTCATAATACTCATAATATTCATAATACTCATAATAATAATAATAATAATAATAATTCTTATTCTTATTATTATCTATTTTTAAAGTCACGGCCAAGCCAAACACAAAATTGGTGTATGAGATCCCCTTGTTTGTGGGACAAGGGACCCTTTGGGTTGTGGTCTAGCAACAAGTTAATCTCCAAGGGATTAACATTATACCACATACTTCCATCCTTCCCAACATGGTTCAAGTTCTTTTTGTGAAGATGACTTAGATTCAAATCCTAGCATGGAGTCTCTGGTAAAATAGGCACATATGACTGAGATTCAAATTCTAGCATGGAGGCTCTGGTAAAATAGGCACATCTGAGACTAGGTGAAGTTCCCAACAATCTTAACAACCCACATATGTGGTGAATTAAACATAAAGTAGATTTGTTCATGGGAATTAGGCCAAATGTTCCTGTAAAAGAATAATGGATTACGTGCACTATTTTTCTTGAAGTAAAATTGTAGTTATCATGTTTTTCTTCAATATTTATAAAAATATCCTCATCCAATAGTCATAAAGGTTTTATGTTTATCGTCAAACTGTGCATTTTCATTGGGCATATGTGGTAAACTAAGGATTCTTATTCGTAAATTGAAAGTGGAACCAAAATGATAATTAGGGTAGTCCACTACATACTTTAATAGATCAGCTTGTTATAAACTTCAAGAAGATCAAAGGGAACATTCTTCACTAGTATTCGTCCAATGTCTTTGAGAAGGGATATATCAAAAAAGGGAGAAGAGGGCATACCACCATCACTAGAGAAGTACACCACATTTACAGCCATTCAAAGATAAATACCACAAGGAAATGAAGATACCACTCACTCATCACATCACACACAAAGTCATTCATTCATTGAACATCCATTCATTGAGAAGCATCCAAAAATAACACCTTCATGAGAGAACTCTAGCTAGCCATCCGTAGCTCAAAAAGAAGATAAAAGTCTCCAACAAAAAATTTCAGAAATACTAAGGGATTTCACCCCCAATCCAACCATGAGTACAAATGAGGAAGTGCATCTCTATCTATAAATTGATGTTCAACTTCCTTTAAAACAAAATAATAATATCTCATGAGATCCCCTAAAATCTAACCTAAGGAAGAGTAAAACACATTCTTCTCCAACTATTTACTCTAAAATATTTACTCGAGCCACATGTACAATGATCAAGAACCCAAAGGCCCCAAAGAGACAAACATATCCATAAATGGTGGTGGCCCAAAAAAGCCAATTCTATCCTCCAAAGGCCTCTCAAGCATCCTCCACTTTTGACATGCAACTTCCAAATGGCGAAATGCTCCTATAATATTGAGTGAAGAACCCCCCAAAATCATGAATGATATCACCTTAAAATAGGGTTTCCCCTCCAACACAACATCCTAAAACAAGTGAGAGGTTATCACTTCCATTTTAAATGTGCAACATAAGGTTTCAATGTCCCCTCCAAAGTATTTAGATCTCTGAGCCTTGCAATTTCAGCATGTATTTTTTCCTCTTCATCCATTTGATTGAGTTCCCTACAGCTACTTTTGTCACCAAACAATTTTGTGTCTGGTGGTTGTAATCTGTGCAAATTCCTTTGAGCATGAGCCCATATTATCTCTCTGGCCTCTCTTCCAAAATCCTTTTGGGTGGCAAAGGAAACCCTATTCTAAATAAGTAAATCCCATGCCCTTCCACTAATGGCATATTGAATCGCAAACTTGATAATATCAATTGGAAAGTAAAAGATTATGTTGTAAATCCAACTCTAAATAGATAGAAATTAATGTTGCACTCAATTGAGAAATAGTAAATTCAGTTACGAGAAACAAGTCAGGATTCTCTACAAAATACCATCTTTGAGATCGAGTCACAAATATGAGAGCTTGACTTATAGTGTTGACTTGAAAATACACTGCGACATTTTAGTTTTTGAGAATTTTCTTCACTGGGAATATGAAGACTGGAAACACCAAATGTTCTTGTAAAGAATTTTTTCTTGAAGGTGACCTAAAAAAGATGACGATCATCATTTCTAGGTAATTTTCAATAATAACCCCTGTGGAAAATTTTTCTAAAAGGTTCCAACTATCTAGCAGAGGTGATGGTTTTACCTTGTCTTTTGAGATTGTCATTATGGTATCATCATTTAATATAGAAATTATCAGTACCATGAATGGTGGAAATTCAAACTTCCATATTCATGCCAAAAGTATGAAACCTAAAACAATGTGTATTGTTATAGATACAACGCAAATAGTGTAGTTCTTCATGCATTGAAATATTGCACGACTTGTTAAGACAACACTATGGATAACACTCAAGCCTGGCTTTGTGAGAACGATATTAGATGCACTTTGGGCTACATCTGTTGTATCTACAACAACAATCCAAATCCTCTTTCTTAAGTGTCGGCGTATCATTGACACCATCACCAGTCACACAACAAATGTGTTTTCTCATATTTGTTCTTAGGGAAGACACCAACAAAAAAATCATCCTTCACAATCAAATCATCAATTTCTAGAGATTCAACAAAGTCATATATGGCCTGACCTAATGATGATGATGATGAATACATTTTTGTACCCATCTCCAATCGATGACCTATCTCCTTGCCTATAGATAGTTGATCTCTTGTGATCATTTTAACACTCACACCCAGGTTGAGAGCCCTTATTATTGTTTGATCAACACTCTGGGCATAATCATCATACTTAGGCACCTCATTTTGGCCATCTATTTAACAATTCTTCTCTTCATTTCCAGTGCTGAAATATCCTTCAAAATGTTGATGTGAGCAATTTGTTGCTTAGGAAAACATGATTATTGTAAGTGTTGATTTGAGAATGTTCTTCCTGTGGTTGGAATGCATTGTAGAAAATCCTTCACCTTGTAATGAAAATATCCTTTATTGACCCCTTCAGGTATCCATGATCCTTAATAGGAAATTACTTCCTGATATGAAGGTAAATTCCCTCTGCAGTTATTTAGTGTCAAATGGAAAAGTTTGAGGACTTATTTGATAGTCCTATAATGCTAGATAAGGTAAGCCATTTTTTGTCCAAAGATCAAAAAAATACAGGGATAGTACAGGGATACACCAGGGTTACCCCCTTATACAAATGGTGGATAAAATTTGGCTCCAACTTGGGGACATGTGCTTATCTAGGAAGTGCATGAGAACCTTAGAATCTTGTTGTTACAACACTTCCTTCTTATATGATTAACCATCATGCAAAGCAGGGAAATGTTGAAGTCTAAGTCTTTGTATGTTGGAATCTCTGTCATTGATGGGTTGTGTTAGTAACATTTCTTGTCTGGCGCACAAGAGTATTCAAGTCTGCAAGTCGCAGGAGAAGCGCCCGAGCGCAACACGGGAGAATCCCTTTTCCAGTTACAAGTCAAGCGAGCGGGCAAGGTTTTGCTGTCGGCAACCGAGATCTATCCACGAAGCAGATCAATGGTCATCGGGATTTTGGGGCTGCCAAGTTACCCGATATATAACGTAAGAGAAAGCGCCTATATTTTAAAGCTAAGTCTGGGTCGTCTGATCCATTGATGCGTGGCGCAAGATTTGGTCACATCGGCATATCATCATTCGGGAGTTCGAGGGGTAAAAGTCCCTTGTCATTTCACATCTCAAAACCCTGAACCCTAAAATATCGATAAGCAATCTTCAAAGCTAAGCTCACGGTCTTAGCACCAGGTCACATCAAGCGAGCCTGCAAATGGGGGCAACCCCCTTTATAATAGCGTACTATTTGGGCCGTTCATCTGAAGGACACACAGCACACATCCGTGTCTCGTCGGCATTCGGGAGTTTGAAGGGCAAGCACTCCTCATCACTTCACTTCCCGAAACCCCGAACCCTGAAATGCCGATAGCGCCTAGAATTGGGCCCGTGGTTTTGGCACCTAGTCGTAAAGAAACAAGCCTAGAGGAGGGGCACTAATGTTTATCATTTGTCCACTCGAGTTCCAAAGCA
>JASDQU010321496.1:3026-13087 GCA_032191745.1 Picea mariana | reverse complement strand
CATCACTACGTAGACCGTCGAGTTTGTAGCAGCGAAGAGTGCATAGGAAAAAGATTGAGCTGAATACATATTAGGCAGATTCCAGGACTTGGAAAATTTAGTAACAACTACAAACACTACATGAGTGGCTCGGGACGAGAAATAGGTAAGTGTTGGGGGGCTGTTGGAATAGGCTATTTTGGGGAAATGTGCAACAATTTTGGAATACAATTGATAAAAGGACCACAAATAGAGTGCACAATGGAAGTCAAGGAAAATCAACACGTCGGTTAATAAGTAAAAGTAGTGCGAGGAAGAGGAAAGGAAAAAGCAGAAAGAATGACAGCAAGATGAGGAAACAGTTGGATCATGGACCAATCACGCATAGGAGGTTGTAATGTGGACAAACCTAATCCACTCAAGGCTAGGGTTTTGTTCATGATGTAATGGTTTTAACCCACTTTTTGGTAGTATAAATATGTAGTGTGAGATTCGAGGAGGGATTTCTAAGGATTATATATGGAAGTCCTCTAGTTTTGAGTTGGAGTTACTAGTCTTTGGTTGAGAGCTGTGGAGATCATATTGAGACAGGTTTGGAGACTTATGGATTGTAAATAAGGTTCAATTCGCAATTTGTGGAGCTTGGTGTGACAATGATTATCCTCACATCACCACACCTATACATGTGCATTTATGCACTTCTGATGTAATGCGTGCAATGCAAGAAATTGATGAAGATGAATAAAGAATCAATGAATGCCAGATCTTTATGAACGTATCCCTTGGGGGGTGAGCCATGGTAAAAAACTGTGTAATTTTGTGGAATGTTGATTTTGTATGGTTTATGATGAATTTATGAATGAATGAATCTATTAGAATGCAGTGCGCACTAAATTAGGCATGTTATTTTCTTTAGAATGAATCTTAAGGAATGAATACAATTACAGAATGGTATATCTAATGAATGTTGAAGTAGGGTAGTGTGTATAACATCCCCATGGGAAACATCCCTTCCATGAATACAAAAATTTGGGTCTTGCAAACATCCATAAGCCCTCTCGGGTGAGATTGTGTTGTGCACTATGTGCACATTGTTTCCTTCTAGTATGCAGAAGGATTGATGGTTTGTAGGGTTTTGTTGGAATCTTACAGGTAGAACCCGGGTCATCCCAAATATACAGCAGGGGATACGCCCCCTAGTGACTGCCCAGGAAAGGGGTCACTCTGACCCCCTGTGCACCCGGTGTAACGTAGACATGATGGTCCATTTTAATTTTCAAGTGTTGTCCCAATAGATAAGGGTGCCATAGACCCACTACATGAAAAATATCCATCATTTCTTTTTCATAGATTTATTGGACCAAATTTCTCTTTAAAAACTATTTACTAGTGAAATCCAAAGGGCATCCATATTGCATGAGAACTTCCTCGATTCCTCTCCTTGATGCATCACATTCCAAAACAAATGTCTTGGTGAAGTCAGGTAGGGCCAATACAAGAGTAGTACACATAGCTTCCTTAAAGGCTTGGAAGGATTGGTCTACTGTGGAAGGAGAGTTGTTAAGGGGGCCACAAATTTTCCATAATTTTGAACAAACTTGCAATAATATCCCATTAAACCTAGGAAACCACACAAACTTTTAAGAGTTTTAGCATGAGGCCAATTTTGCATAGCTTCAATTTTCTTAGGATCCACCTTTCCACCGTCCTTGCCAATAATATGACCCAGGTACTCAAATTTAGAAATGCTAAAATCACACTTAGAATGTTTGAGGAAAATTTTGTGCTTGTATAGGATATGGAGAACTTGATCTACATGGGTGAGATGGGCTGGCCATGTTTTACTATAGATGATAATATTATCAAAGAAAACTAACAAAAAAATGTGATGAAGGAAAGAACAAAAGACATGATTTGTGAGACTTTGAAAAGTGGAGGGGGAATTACATAGACCAAAGGGCATGACCAATAACTCATAGTGTCCCTCATGAGTTGAAATTTTGTCTTGGGAATGGCTTCCTCTTTCATAGGTATCTAGTGGTAGCCAGAGCGAAGGTCGAGTTTGGTAAAGTATTGAGCCCCACTAAGCTCATATAGAAGTTCATCTATGACAAGAATAGGGATTTTGTCCTTGATTGTAAGTTCGTTGAGGGCACAAAAATCAGGACACATGCACCAAGTGCCTTGCTTCTTGAGGACCATGACAATAGGGGAAGAATAGGGGATGGTACTAGGATGGATAACACTTGCTTCTAACAATTTGTGGACAATTTTCTCGATTTCATTTTCTTAAGAAAAAGGATGATGATAAGGGAGAAAATTGGGAGGAATACTAGCCAGTGTTAAAGGAATGCAATGATCATGGTCGTCGCGGGAGGGTGGAAGGCCCTTGTGGGTTTTGAAAATAGTGTGATAGTGTGAAATAATAGCTTGAAGGTTGGGGTGTACTGGGGGTGTCTCAAATGATTTAATGGAATGGAGTTGGACTATGATGCTAGGATGGCCTTTTTCGAGTAACTTTTCCATGCAGTGGGAACTGATGATCTTCGAAGATCCTGCGGTAATTCCTTGGAATTTATAATGTTTTCCTTACTTTTGGAATTGTATGGTTAAATCCTTAAAATCCATGAGTATGGGTCCTATGGTGCGTAACCATTATGCACTAAGAACAATTTCACAACCACCCATGTCATTAGAAAACATGTGAGACTTCAGGTTATACTGACCAACTTGTAAGGGAACATTTTCACAACACCCTCCACATTTCATGGAACCACCATTGGAAATCATGATTTGAACTTTTTTGACAATGTGGATATAGAAATTGACTCCTTGGGCAAGGTGACGATGAATGAAATTATGAGTGCTACCACTGTCAACTAGGATGATGGATTTGTTTTCATAATGTAACCAATCAATTTGAGGGTTTCAGGAGAAGAAAATCCAGTGAGAGAATGTATAAAAATTAGTGGTTCAACTTCAGGGAGATCATATGGTGGCATAATATCATCATTTGGGGGTAGTGTTGCTTCAAATGAAACCTCAACATCTTCATTAGAAAAATCCTTTGAAATGGCCATAAATTTTTTATGTTATTTACACTTGTGCCCTGGAAAGTATTTATCATCAAAAATATAGAAAAGACCCTTGAGTTGGTGTTCAACTATTTCTACCCATGTTAACTTGTGGGCCTTGAGAGGAGTGGCCTTAGGGGCAGGCATGTTGGATTTAGGGCATGGGACAAAAGGGGATTTTTTCTCTGGGCCAAGATGACCTGTTGTTCCTCCTTGACACACTTGGTGGCTTCCAACCAAGTCTGAGGGAGAGACATGATGACTTGGGCACGAATTTCATCCTTAAGGCAACTAATAAATCATTCCATGGAGAAAGCATATACCATTCCCTTCGTTCGGAAATCCAAGTGCTCAAATTCATAAATAAAATATTCCACTATTCCAGACTATTTCAACTTGGTTAGATGTCCTAAATTGCGGGTTTATGTGTCAAAGAGTTCATACAACTCTGCAACAAACTGTGACCAAGCAACATACCCTTGGCGTGCATTCTGAGGCCATTGACACCATTGCCATATTTATGGATCTAAATAGATAATTCCATAATGAAGCTTGGTTAACTCATGATTGATACCATGCAGGGAGAGATATTGTTCCATGTGAGTAACAAATGCTCGTGGATTTGACCCATGAAATTTGTTGACCTCGACTCTGGGGAGAAAGGGGTCACGAGGTAGGGAGTTGGAATGAGAGTGTAGAGGTTGGTTGGAGCAAACACCTTCATTATAGAGAGGCGATTCAGAGGAGGATGGACCCTGGAATTTGTTCATGAATTCATTGAGAGTGGGGAGTTCAACAATTTGGCTACCAAGCTGGGCTTGGATGTGGTCCATTTTTTCATGAATGGATGGAATGCCCCTATTTACTTGGTCATGAAGGGAAATAAGGTCAGTATTCAATTTCTGATTCGTTTCTTCTTGGAGGTTGGGATCCATGAGGGGATGAGGGGTGGGTCCATAGACGAGAAATATGAGAATTCATATATACCACGATGATCAGGGATGTGAGAGGATATTGATGGGATACGTGGGAAATAAGGGTGTCATGAATGATATGAATGCAAGGGGTAAAACAAATGTTAAAAATGAGAGGTATCACAACAATCTGGGAGAAAGGGGGACTCGAATGATATAGGTCTCAAATAAGGGTGTGATAAGGTAAAAAAAATAAAAAATGATAGGTATCAAAATGATCAGATCGAAAAGGAGAATCCAATGAGAAAGGTCTCAAATAAGGTCATGGGAAGCTAATAAAAGGTTAAAAATGGAAGGTATCAAAACGATTAAGTAAAAAAGGGGAATATAATGATATAGGTCTCAAATAAGGGTGTTGGAAAGCCTCATTTGTTTTTGGCCACTTTCCCCTTTTCTTTTTCTTTTTTTCTTTTTTTTCATTCCTGTGGAGTATTTTTCGTCCCAAGGGTTAGGCTTTTCAGGGTTCCTACAGATAAGTGTTTTCCCTATGTTGTATCTCTCTGATATACCTGCGAGGTCGAACAGTAGTACTCATCCCAATATCTCAGTGCACCAACTAAGGAGGCTAAATCGTACCCTTAGTCGTACTACTCGATTACCCAGGTACTAGAGAGTATCTTACCAAGTGTTGTTATGGGTGGCACTATAGTAGTTAGGAGGCATATCGATTGATATATGGCTAGTTTTAGGATACCTAAGGGGGATCTTGATATACCAAAGGTACTTAGAAGTGTAATTTTGTATACATGTGTTTTCTGATGCACTACCACTCGAAGGGGTACCAACAGGGGTTACAAGGATGTCCAACAATATGAGCTTAAAAACTTCTTGTATTTCCTGTGTGTATGCTTCCTCGACTGTGTATTTATGAATATAATGATAGATCATTGTATTTAAAAGAATCCAGAACATGTCTCTACCCTAGAAAAAAATTTAACCCACAATTCATGCCGAGGAAAGTGCTCTGATACCACCTGTTATGCACCTGGTTATGTGATATTAAGTAGAAACATGAATATAATAAAAATTACCAACATAGCAACAAAATCTAGAGAATAAACCACCAAAATGATTCCTTTATTGAAATGGGAGCAATGTTAAGTTGCCTATTTTAGGGGGAACCTCCATCAGAGCAAAGCTTTATTATAATAATTCACAAGAAAAATATTTCTCATGCTTCCTACTCTTATTTATACTAACTCTATATTCTAAAGAACATTATGGATGAATATCTTTGTAGAAGTGGAAGCTTCTATTAGGTGTTCTTACATTTAATTGTTCATATTTATTAAATAGGCCTTAGTAACTAATGTCGTCCTTTATTACATGGAAAATATATTCAATTCGATCTATGTGAGGGGTTAAGGAGGTTAGGTCCCTAACATGTTTCATTACATATGTGGGCCAGTTGACTAGATAGTTGGGCTAATTGAGTCTTTCATCAATCCCATAAATTGTTGTTCCCACCAGTCAAATTGCTACGGTTCCAACTCAAACCTCTGAAGTGAATTCAATGCAATCCATGCAATCAAAGAATCCATAGAAACTTTGAGGGAATAAAAAGTACAAAAAAAAATTCTAACAACTAGAAGATGAATCAAAAAGAAAAGGAAAAAAAATTATAGTGGAGGCACTAAAGAGAAGAATAAGAAGAGTTTCCTTGCAATATTTTTGGGGATGATCATCTTACTCATTAGTGCCTAATAATGGATGAGATTCATCATTATTTTACCCAATAGAAGTATTCCTAGTAGCTCATTGTCTTGACTAATCTATTCCCTCCACAACAACACCAAATGGATGCATCAAATACTACCCCTCCGCAAGGAAGTATGGTAGGTACCCGATAGAAAGGATTTTCATCCTTAAGAACCGATGTGATCATGTGTTACCATACTGTGATTTTACAAACATGAGCTCGTAATTACCAAAATCTTCAGAGTGGTCCTTTGAATTTACCTCTTCCTAACTCAATTTCTCTCTTTATATAGAGAATTAACACTTGTTATAGTGCTTCTCCCACCAAAGTGTGTTCTTTGTAGATCGACACATAATCCCAATGAACATGCCACCCATAATTATAGTATTGTGGAGGATTTGGCCCAAGAACCATGTTCCATGTATGCTCTCGAAGTTCTGCAAAGTTGTCCCATGTAGTGCAAATCATTATTGTCAATCATTGGCAGGGTAGATCCCTTATATTCCAATGTGATGAAATTTGATATGGACCAGAGTTGGCATAGGATTTCCCATAAGATATTTTCATATTCAAGTGGCTATATTAGGTAAAATATATTTTGAACTCTTGTTGATGAAGGGTCCTCCACTTGTATAATGTTCATGTCACATTCAAAAGTTATAGACTCTTTGGAGCTTGGTCCATTTAACACCATGCTTAAGGTTTTTTATGGACATATGTTCCAACCTCATGGGATCCTTACCAAATTTCCCATAGATTTAGGTGGTAAGACCTTTTCGGTGGAATTCGAGGTGGTCAATTCCACTCTAGAATATAGTCTTCTACTTGGGTGTAGTTTGTTCTATGCAATGAATATGTAGCCTTGTGGTATTTAGAGTTCTTCTCTTTCCTGAATAGGGGATAATAGTGACTATTAATCAACGTTCATACTGCACCAGGGATAATTTGAAGGATGGAAATTTATATTAAAATGTAGAAACATGGGCTAATCTTACTAGTCCTTAATATGAAAAATTTAAAATGTTTGGTGATAGTTTTGTAAAAATATTCAAATTTCCAAGGACTTTATATAGTTTCTACAAAATTTTGGCGATTTTTAAGGTAAAATAATTTTATTCAATGGAATTTGGGCGAATCAATTTTAGAAAAAATGGAAATTGATGAATCTCTTTTAGGGAAAAACCATGGAAAATTATCCCATTGACGAAATTTAGCCCCTAAAATCTTCTATGTATCACACACCCAGCCTTAGGACCAACACTAGCACCAATGTGTCATTTGTCGGTGATTCTATGAGATCCTATCTGAGTGTTTCCACATGGATGCTTAACGATTATTCATTGATGGATACATGTACTCTTCCATCACCACTCACTTCTCAAAATGAGGCTCCTATCTGCATGATATATTTTATTACCAATGGATCCCTCATATTTATTTATCCTTGGGTGGTACCAAACCCTTTGGAAGTAGAGTCTTATGGGGCCCAAATTCTAATCACTATGTTTGAGATTTCCTCATCATCAATCCAATCAACATCAACTAACACAAGTTAGAAACAACATCCCAGTATGGAATATGATCAACACACTCTACCCACCTAGTTTGTTGACTCTCCAAGTTCGCATGACATCCTAGACACTAATATTCCTTCATATGAGGCCATCATGGAGGTCATGGATTCAGTTTCTAAGATAAGGGAAGATAAACATCATCAATCATTTATTATTCCCCATTTGAAATAGATGAGGGTTGATATAATGAGTCTTGATTCATGACCGGGGGCATTTTTTGGGGCATATACTGAAATTCCAAGCCTTGACTAGTCACCTCATATTTATTCTTCGAAACTTGCCACCAAATTCTCCACTTCAAACCATACTAAATACCAATGTGTCATACCTCATTTTTTTCTTGATGGGTATCATCAATGAGCTATGATAGCTTGTGAGACTGCTCATCATAATTATCCATGTATAGATCTTAACAGTTCCAGAACATGGAAATTTGATCTTATGTGGTGTGTCTCTCGCATGTTGTGCCAGATGATGTTGAAAACAACCCATGGGTTAATCAATGTTGACAAGGATCCTTTTCCTAAGCCTAGAAATTGGCTCTACTCTGCATAATCCACCAAGTGGGTAATGATTTGTACCATATTGTATTTTAAATTTTGTTCTCTAAAGTTTTGGGCATGAGTTGTTATCAGAGGATTTTATATTGGACTTATTAACTTATGGAATAGTGTTTTTATCATATATACAGTACTTTGGACACATTTTCTTTATTAATTTTTGGCAACATCCATTAAACTATGAGGTACGTGTTCTAACTAGCATAAGGGATAGGATTTTCGCTACATCTCATTCTCACATTATTAACAATCACTTTGTCATCACTCAATGTTAGGTTTGATATCACCAGGTTGAGACATTAGCCTCTCCTTGTTGCACGCCGTAACTTTGCAGTAGTGCATACCCTTCATGGGTGCCCTAGTTAGCACCTTGAATTCTATTTGGTGTACATGCTGCAATTTTGTGTAGGCTTGGGAACCCTCCTTTAGACCTTCCATGACCCAAATTCAAGCCTCATTCTTCTCTCTTTATCTTTTCTTTGGCCATATCTCGAGGGAGTTCTCATATTTTTATGTTACCTTAAATTTTCACATGCATATTACTTCTTATGTCCTAGTGCCTATTGTTGCACTATTTTTTTCTTTGATCACTCTTACTACCATTAAATCCACACTTGACCTATTTCCATTTACATTGACTTACTTCTGTTTTATGATCCTATTAATGATGGATATAACTATTGTGATGAGTGGACATCACTTTCTAGTACTATTTTTCATTCTCTTTGCATAGGTTAGTTCCACACACTTAGAACATAGATGCATGCCATTGTGCCACTCATTCTCTCCAGAAAAGCTAAATTTTAACTCTTTTTCATGCTTGTTAAGCCATGGAAAAGACACTCTATTGAGTGTAATTCTACCTATCTTTCAGGCTTCTAAGACTCTATGAAAAAGACACACAATCGAGTATACTTTTATCTCTTTTGTGCTCATAAAACTGTGAAGGAGACACTAAAAAAAAAGGGTAGGGGTGGTTTTTTTTACCATTGATATGTATTCTAAAAAGTGGTAGCCATCAATCGCATTGCCCTTAAACATGGCACAAGTTTTCATCTTTTTCATACAGTTGGAATATAGCTTTCTTAGGAGTTGTACCATCAGTATGAGTCATATACTCCTCCAGCAGGTTACTCTTCCAGTCACTATGGAGAGTGCTTCAATGCATTATGTGTTTCCACACTACATTAGTGGTTCTCTTGAGTCAATGTTTCTAGGTCATCAATATGTCATGCTATATGTTCAATGGGAGTAATCCCGACTCATCCATCTACTATATTATTGACCATCTGAGTCAACCATCCCTATGTCAGTTATACTTGGTGATTTTWTCTCTTCACAACATCTCTTAGTATATGTTTTTTGAYGATTGGTGRGGAATACATTAAGGCCCTCCTTTGATGGATYRATTCCTAYTGACATCAACACCTTATCTAGGATAGGGATCTAGAAACCAACTAGGATCGTCGAGCTTGCACTCCTTAGTGGTAGGTTTCCTCGTGATTGAKAATGGGTTTACATAATTTACTCATGTTCAATTGATTATGTGTTTGTTTGATGTCATCTACTCTATTCACACTCGTTAGATTGCATTGGGTACCTTGAGGTCGATGTTCATTATTTATGGGTCCCCTCACCTCTTTTAATGATATTCATAAATAAATAGTAATCAAACGGTTTCTACCATGCTCAACATTAGCTCATTTATTCTCACGCCCCATTTTCCCCATTCTAAATCTATTCTCCTGCTTCAAATGTGGCCCTCTTTCAAAGAACATTTCAAATTCAATTTTGTGACCGATATCTACCAACTAGTTAGTTTCTTTCTTCTCTTTAAATAGTGTGACAAGGAGGAGGAGGAGGAGAAGAAGCATTGGCCCTTTCTCACACTATTGTATTTAGAGTCACGAGGAGGAGGAGAAGGAGAATTGTTGCTTTCTCGCACTTTTTCCATTCAAAAGAGGAGGAGGAGCATGGTCCCTTTCTCACACTTTTGTAATTTGGGTGAGAAGGAGAAGAAGAACTAGACATTTTTTTCATGCTAGCAATTTTTCAGAGGAAGAGAAGGAACATTATCCCTTTCCCATACTCTATGAATTTCTAGGAGATGTAGCATTGACCCTTTCTCACACTTTATGAATATTTTTGGGGAAGAGAAATAACAATTTAGTAATTTTTGGGAGGAAAATGAGCACTTACCA
>JASDQU010321494.1:0-13088 GCA_032191745.1 Picea mariana | reverse complement strand
CCCTATTTGTTTTATTCAATAAATACTTTGAATATACAACCATAAATAAAGGAGAGACTATCAAACCTACTAATAAATATATTTATTTTTATTAAGAGGAAAGGCGTACATCTATTGACAATTGACACAATTAATGATCTTTTAACCTTATTTAACCTTAAACCCTAATCTGATGGCTATGCATTGAAGATGCTGGCATATTCTTAGTGGTCCTCCAAAATCAATGGATCAGATTTATTGTTCATAAATCTCTTGCATTTATGAAGGCATCGGTTAACATGTTTACTTTTTAACATTTACCTAATCACATTAAAAAATTACTGTAAGGATATGTAATTGCCACGTTCCATTTATGCCAAACGTTTCATATTACCACTAACAGATTACCACAAACGTTTTACATTAAAGACACGCATTCTCAGTATGTTGGGGGCAACCGCTCTCAGCCACTACCTTTTGACGTTCTTAGCCGCGAGTTAACGGCTGTGCTACCTTTATTTTTATTTAATAAATACTTTCCATATACAACCATAAATAAAAAAGAGACTATCAAACTCTACTAATAAATATATTTATTTTTATTTAATAAATACTTTCAATATACAATAATAAATTTATTCACTAAATATTTCTCATATAAAACAAGAGAGACTAGCAAACCAAAAAAAATTAACACAGATATCATCCCCTAAACTAAATTTAATTAAGTAATAAATATTTTTATTTTTATATAATACATATTTTTCATAAAAGAAATTTTCAAATAAAAAAATTATATATAACCATATAAAAAACTTTCAAACCAAACAAATTAATACAAATATAATATCTAATTTTCCTTAAAAAATGATAAATGTTAAAAAGTAAAACGTTTACACAACTCCAAATTCCTATTCTACACCACTCACTCTTCAAATGACTCCTAAAATAAAGCTAAAATCTTATGCTTACTTATAATTTCTTATTAAAAAATACATAAACTCTCAAATCCATTTACATAATATTAATGACACTTTGCCATAAATCAGTATGTGAGGTTCCATAAATCTGCAATATTGAGGCGGATTCATGGAATAGCCATTAAAGCCCATACTGAGAAAAGAAGTTATACAGCCTATTTGTTTTATGCAAATAATTAAAAAACACAATTAATATTTTTTTTTAAATTTTTATTCAATAAATAGTTTTCATTTACAGTTATAAAAAGAGATACTATCAAACCCAACTAATAAATATATTTATTTTATTTAAATAAATATTTTTAATATACAACAATATATTTATTCACTAAATACTTTCCATATAAAATAAGAAAAACCAACAAACCAAAAAAACTTAATGCAGATATCATCCCAAAAATTTAGTTAAGTAATACATATTTTTATTTTTATACAATAAGTACTTCTATATACAACTATAAAAAGAGACCCTCAAATCAAAAAATTTAATGCAGATAATAAGTTTTCTCCATTATTTTTCACCCTCATCCTTATATTAAATAATAAAAATATTTATTTTATTCAATAAATACTTTTTATATATAACTATATAAAAAACTTTCAAACCAAATAAATTAATACAAATATCATCCTCTAGTTTACCTTAAAAATGGTAAATCTCAAAAAGTAAAACCTTTATACAACCCCAAATTCCTATTCTACACCACTCACTCTTCGAATGATTCTTAAAATAAAACTAAATTCCTATGCTTGCTTATAATTTATTATTAAAAAATACATAAACTCTCAAATCCATTTACATAATATTAATGACACTTTGCTATAAATAGACTATCTTTTAAACCTATAATTTCTTATTTAAAAAAAAACCATACACTCTCAAATCTATTTACATCATAACACTTTGCCATAAATAGAATGTATTTAGAAATATATTTTTTTATTTGTTTTAAAGTATCTTTAGAAAAGTTTGCTCTCTATCAAATAATTAACCAAAGAGGATTTGAGAAATTAAAAATAAAATATAATTTAATGATATATAAATTTTCTTTCAAAGTTGGGAGGAAGTTGGGAAGGTCACACAAGTGATTCAATTTATGCATTCAAAATCATGATTTAAGCAATGTAAAATTATAATTTTCTCAACAATTATCTTGTCATCCTAGAAAGTTTAAACTAAGTCATTATTTTATACCATCCACTTTTAGATCTTGTCCAAGACCTAATTTCAAAATACTTTTGATTCTCCAAATTGGATTTAAAGATATCATATTTTAATTTAAATTTGAATATTCTGAGTTTCTAAGTGGAATCATTAATTTCCAATTGTCTGATTTCCACTGTACAAAGTCTTTTAGGTACTAGGCCCACCTTGTCTACCTAATCTTGTTTAAAATTTCTGCCTATTTTGATAGTTTGGGAGTCAAGGTAATAGAGGATTCAAGAAGCCCTAAACCTATGATTGAATGGAAGAGAAAATAACACAATAAAGGCTTTAGCCTTTTTGTTAATAAGTTCACGGGTGTTTGTTACACTTTTATCCACAATGTTTCACCTCCTAGAATGCTTCCCTGGATGAAGAAAAGGATGCAATTAAGCAAGTATTCCAGCATAGGAGACCGATATCTAGCTGAAAAATACACTATCATTAGAATATTTGGTTTTGAGAAAGAACCCTACAAGCTACCAATTTTTTTGACTCCTAGGATATTTTTCTTGGAGTATATCAGGCAAAGGCTCATATAATATTAGTAGCATTTTTTCCGGCATATGCAGGCTATTACTTTCAAGATGCCTAAAGAAGTGGACCCTTTCCTAGTCAACTTGAGAATTACCTTAACTATTGTTGAAGAAATGTTACAACAATTAGATTTTGAGAAAGAAAGCATATCGACATATTCTCCACATGGTATAAATGTTGCGAGGAGACCTACTTATAAACACCATTCAAACCATGTTTTAGATATTTTAATGATATAAGTTTAGATTTCAACTAAGGCTCAATTAGTGGATCCAAAAAAGGCCCTCCAAACACCTCAAAAGTAAGAATTACAAATTGGGAAGAGGATTTTCTCATATTTTCAGTCAGATATGGAAACTGATGAATAACAAAGTAAAATACCAAAGAGTGATGAAGGACCATATACACAAGAGGTCCTTACTGAGGTCTAGGATAAAGGAAAAAACATATTGCAGATCACACAAGGATCTAGTGAAAAATGTTCAGCTGTAGAAGCCTCTACTGTAACAATTGAACATCTCACTTCAGCCCTATTTTCAGCAAGGGAATCTATTACTTCTACCACTAAAGGAGCCTCTTAGAATCATCCTTATCTTTTCTCTCACTAATCTGACATAAGGAAGCATAATCAAGATATGAGGAAGGAGATGTGTCCTCAAGTAACATACCAAACAAAGATACTCTACGTTATGAATTACCGACATAATACCCTTAATTTGGCTATGTTAGCATCAAAGGTTCCAAAACCCCTTACTCCTACAAATATAAGGCCACCCAATTAAAGGTCAATCTAGGAAGTATTCAGCTTGTGATCTGGTTGAGCTACATAAGAACACTAGTAATATATTATACAAATGAGTGTTCAAGTCTTTTGCTAGTGAAAAGAAGACGAGGGAGACAATGATGAAGATTGATAGGCAATTGAAGCAAGATAGAGTAGCAACAAAATCCAAGAAAACTTGGACTGTGGAGTTGGAGAGGAAAATTATTTCCTTGGGAGTAGACCCTAAAAATACCACAGTTATGGGAGATTTAATCAACCAAAAGGACAATGAGATTAAAGTCCTTGAGAAAAATATCAACGTCCCAAAGGTACAACATGTGCAAATTCCTGAGATACAGGTTAGCCATCAACAATATCAACTTTTGAGGGAAGCCAAGATAGCTAAAGTAGAAGTTGCTCCTTTAGAAACAAATGAAGGCTTATCAAAGGTCATGTTAGATTTGAGTGTGAAATAAATTGAGCTTGGCACTATTGCAAATAAGCTTAAGTTCAGTGTTGCCACGATAGAAAAATTAGAAGAGCATATCAAGAGAAAAGAGGTACTCTTGAGTCAAATTAATGCTGCCAAAGAGAAAGCTTAATAGGAATTGTCTTAAGTAAAGATTAAGGTTACAAGAAAACCAAATTTGAAGGGATCCAAACACATGAACTAGGATCACATATAACCTATAGTTTTTCAGAATTGGTCCTAGTTCTCTTTGATTCAAGATTAGCTTGAATTGATCATTGTGGTGTTTAAGGACATCAAGAAAACAACTATGTAATTCGAAAATAAGCTAGAGATGGATAATAATATAATCAGGTGTTTAAATAGTAGATCCAAGGAGGAGCTTAGATACCTCAATATCGATGATAGAACCAACATCATCATGGATTCCAAAAGGGTCCTTGCAAAGAAGAGACTGATGTAGAACGTAAAGAATAAGGACCATGAACTTACGGGAGAGATTTCCTCATTCGGGAAAATCTTCATTGAGGTGATCATCCATGAATTTCCCTCTTTTTGGGATGGTAATGACGATCTTTATTCACATAAAAACTATCAAAATCTCCTAGATGATAGTGGGTTGGAAAAGCTTGAAAGACCTCTTAAAGGGAAGGATGTGATGAACATGTTGGATGGTGATTTTGAATTGTTGTACATTTTGAAGATGATTTTTAAAAATCTCCCTCAACCATCATATGAGATATATGCCAATCTGGATCATGTGACAAGGAACTTCAATAAACAATAATATCCAATGGGAAAGGCGTGGAAGCGTACGTGTCAATATGCGAAGATACAAATTCCAAGTCAAGGGGAAACAAGTGGCATGCGTCCAACCTTACCATGATCAATTTTATCACTAATTGTTTACAATTGTAAAAGTAATTTTTACTAAATAAAAACACTTCAAGAAACAAGAAGTAGTTTTAAGAATAAAGAAGCAGTAAATGGTTTCAAGAAGTTGTTTTCACATACAAGGGAAAGTATAAAGGATTCATGAGGTGAATGTAAAAGGGATAAGAAGACATAGAGGATTAAAGAGTATATTTTTCTCAAATTTGAAGGATCAACACAACTCCAGGAAGAGGAGAGATTATGAAAAGGAAGGCAGTAGGCCCATAGGGATTCAATTACTTTTTGTTGTATCAGTTTGTAATTTCCACATGATTTTTCTCATTGCAATACTTTCTTGAGAGACCATATCCTCCATTATAACAATGTATTTTGAAAGTACATTAATAAAAGCTTCAAGCAACAGATTAGCACCATATATTTTGTGAATGTGTGTGATCTTTATGCGAATGAAATTGACTTCATGTTGTATGACCACTTTTCTTCTATTTTTGTTTGGTACAATCGAACGATTACAAAATTTTTATGATATCTTCGAATGCATCACACATCAAGCTATTTTAAGTATATGTCTACATATACCAAGATATATTGTGTTTTTTAAATTTCTAAATTCCAATTTTCTCAGTATGTTTTCTACATCAAATCCCACAAGATTTATTTGTAAAAATACCATGTATGTGCATATGTTTCCTTCACAAATTCATTCATTCATTTACATCAAAACTTAATTTCTAATACACAGAAGGTAAATTGCCCCTTTAGGATGAGAGTCTTCTTAATCATCCTTTTTGAAATACTTCAAGAGTTGTGAGAAATTACCAAGTATTCATTTAAATCCTTTGTTCTACAAAGTAGCTTTAAAATCAAATCTGAGTTTTATCTCGAAGGATACTTGGCATAGTTCCATTAATAACCTAGAACATCTCAAAGACTAACAGATTCTCCTACAATGATGTAGAGACGGGGGGAGAGGGAACAACCTTTCCTCAACCCTCGACTACCTCTAAAGAAATTAGTGGGTCTTCCATTTACCAAAGGGGCAATCCATGGATTGCTAATACAAGTGGAAACACATCAAATAAAAGGAGGATAGAAACCAAATTTTAAGAGGACATAAAATAAAAACGAGTGCCCTACCCTATCAAAAGCATTGGCCATGTCAATTTTGATAATCATCCCTTTGTGTTTATTCTCTTTTCTTGAGTGTATTTATTCCTACACCATAATTATATTGTCCACTATCTAATGTATCTGCATGAACCCTCCTTGATTGTCGAATATTATTTTGGAGAGGATGTTTTTCAATATGTTTTCCATAATCTTTGTTAGAATCTTGTAGGAGTTGCATGAAATTGGGCAAAACTTAGAAAAGGAAGAAGGGTTAGCTTCTTTGAGAATAAGGGTAAGAAATAAAGAGTTTGTGTTGCCATTGAGTTTATAGGATTTTTGAACAAACTGTAGCATCTTTTTAAAGTCAATTTTGATGATATCCAAATCGGATTTGTAAAAATGGATAGTGAAACCATCAAGGCCCGGGGATTTGTCAGTATCCAAACCCCATATTGCATTGATAATTTCATTTTCATCAATTTATTTCATCAACTCAATGTTCTCCTCATGAGTTATTACTGAAAGGGTATGCTCCAACATCGAAGAAATAAAATTTGGGTTGGTCCCCTCTTGGTCTGTGTACAAAGACTCAAAATGATACTTGGTTGCCTCTTTTGTTGCTGGGAAACTTCTCACTTTTGACTTATCCTCCAGAGAGATTTCTTTAACAGTATTTTTTTCTCTCTAGCTTTAGCTTTCCTGTAGAAGAAATAAGTGCTTCTATCCCCCAATTTTGACCACATACTACACAATTTGAGCCGCCACATTTCCTCCTTTTATCTAAGAACTTTGTGGAGATATTGAAAAAGGAAAATTTCTATTTTTTGATGCTCAATGCTTATGTCTTCCTCCTCCATTCTTTCCTATAGGTTTTCCAAATGAGATATGAGACATACTTTTTTCTATTTTTGAGGGAGTATACACATTTTACTTCTACCACTCTTTGAGAGATAATTTTATATATTTAAAATTTTGTTGGAAAATGTATACCAAGGATCCTCTGACCCATTTGTCCCATTCAGATGATTACCTCCACAAACTTAGAATCTTGGAGTCAAAGAGGATTTAACCTAAACAAGAGAGGCCCAAATATCGAGATTCCAAAATTTGCAAGGATACTAATTTATGATTAGAAGCAGCCAAGAGGGTGATTTTGTAGGAGATGATATTTTCATGCAAAAGGAAATCACTTTGCATAAGGAATCAATCAATTCTCGCTATGATGTGTGGCCAAGATCGTGTCTCTTATTAGACTACGTAAATTTTCCATTGATTGGATTTATGTCCACCATGTCCTCAATTTTTTCTTAGAATGGATCTCTTAATAAGATTCCCTCTCTGTTTTATTTTCTACTTAGATTCACATTTAAGTCCCCAATGATGGTGTTGTTTTTAGAATATTTAGGATTTTAAGGCTAGGAGGGAGGAGTAGAATTCTTTTTTTTCCCTGTAGGTTGTCGATATATAAATGTTTAAGACATTGAATATTTTTCTTGATTACTGATGACTAAATCTTGATAATAACCAATGTTGATTTTGAAATGAGAATTCCAAGAGGATAAGAGGGTTGTTGCATAAAGAGCAGAGGCCCCGAGAGGCACCTTTGGAACTGATTAGTGTACCCTCACACCTTTTCAAATAAAACTTATTTCTTTTTAGAGCTTGTTGACCACCTATTTCGACTAGGGGGTCAACTCCATGTACCATGAAGATATGCACCTGAGGGTGCTACCAAGTTGAAGACTTGTTGGTTCTACAAGGCAGTTTTGGCCTCAACACGTATTTTTGCAATTGGAATTTTCGCTCCCCTGCGTGGGATAATAATGTAATGGGTCTGCATGAATCATAGTTTAGATTAGTTGCATAGGAATTTATAATTAGATGAGTCCCTTTCATCGAGTGGTTTTTTTCCTCAGGTTATTAATTTGGCCTAACTAGCTTAATTAATTTCCCTTGAGTTTTTCACTCCCACAATAATCCTCCAAAGTGGTGAAAGACGTTCTAATGGTCGATCCCTATGGTATATAGTGTTTAGGAATATTTTAAATGACCATGATAGACATCTCCTAGAGTCTTCCGGAATTCTGTCGAGTCTAAAGTATTTTTTTCAATTTTTAAAAATACTTGTTAATGGTAATTTTAATTAATTTTTGATAAAAAAATGTAAAAAATAGGTCTTTGGGGATTTTTATAGGGGTGTGAGTGCTCAAAAGAAATGGAATGAGACCCCCTATACCCTTATACCAAGTTTCATCTCAGTTGGACAAGTTTTGATAGGTATTTGTCCATTAGGAGTCCAAGTCGTTCTAGAGTCAGCAATTTAATTGCTTAATTGACAACGTAAAAATGTCATTTTTTTGTAATAATGAAGCAAATAGGTTTGAGAGAGAGTGAGAAAGGTTTCATAACCTTTTTCCTAACTTGGAAAATTAATTTTCCACTTAAAAGACCCTCCCTTTCTTAGCCAACAATTTAAAGTGGTGTTCCCTAGCTAATTGGCATGTGGGAATTAAAAAGTTTAAGTGAAAAAAACCACCTAAACCCTATAGTTGCCCTCCTTGGTGTCTAACTTAATTTTTGACCATATGAAAATGTGTTTTCCCCCTTTACACCTCAAACCCTAACTTACCAAAACCCTAAAAGTGCCTCTCCCTTGACTTTGTCTATTTCTCTTGGATGTGTGACACTTGTAACTCATCCAAGAGGGGTAACTCTTGGCTCCCAAGTATAAATAAAGGCCTCCCCTCCCTCGTTTTAGACATCTATTCTCAGTGTAAGGTTACTCTACCCATTTCTCTCCTCTCCTCTCTTCTCTCTCCCACTCGTCTCTCTCATTCTTCTTGCTCTCTCTTTCTTTTCTCAAGCTTGGGTAAGTATTTGTCCTAGCTTGCTTCTAATACAAGAAATATTTGGAGGATACATGATGTGAAGAGCCTTCTTGGTGCCATATTACTTAATGAGGTGATTTTTTTATAGTTATTTATTGCTTTCATTTGTTGTAGATCTAGATTAGGGACCCCAAGCAAAGTATTTTGTTTGGGTAGATCTTTTGGTAGTATTATCATAGATCTAGTGAGTAAATCTTATAGATTTAACAAAGTATTTTGTTTTATTACATGTATGTGCTCACCTGTTTCTCTTTTCTGTAGCATTTTTTCAAGAAAATTGCAGGTCACCTAAGGGTTTTGAAGATAGATTTCATATTTGGAAATTTTCCTCGTCATCCACATAAAACCTCTAATATTGTATGTTCTGATTTTTTTTTTCTCATATTCCTCTATATTTGGGTGGATTTGTGTTATGAAATAGACCAAAAATGAATATATATAATGTTGGTTTTGTACTATAAATTTCTGGTTTCCACAAACAAAAAATTTCTCCAAATTTTTTGTCATTTCAACAGCTTTTCCAACAAGTTTTACTTGCTGGTTTTTTGGAGGTTTGTGACAGAAACATGGAGGAACAACCCATTTGGGGTCATTTAAAGTCAAGTAAACTCCTCATAAGTAAGGGTATTGAATACTCCATTCTTCTTCTCCTTTCTCAAGTTGTAAGCAAGCCCAAGAGAGTCTCTAGRGCTTGTATTTCCCAAGCATTTTAAAATTTCTGCGTTTTTAATTTCTAGTTTGCCTACACCTAGGAAAGAGTTTGGCCAAGCCAACCATCMTATATMRTAAGGCTAGTTAATTAGTTTTATTTTCAGCATTGTTTTTCATTTCKAGTTTTCTCCACTTGTCTTTAAGACAAGGTTGTGTGGTTAGGATTAATTTCCTTTCAAGTTCTTTTATTCTTTATTGTTTTCCTACACCTAGGAAAGAGTTTGGCCAAGTCAACCATCCTATATCGTAAGGATAGGAATTTAGTGGTGGTTTATTGCTTCTAGTGCTTGTGTTTCATGTGATATCTTTAGATCTTAGAATCTCTTTTCATTTCATTGCTTAAGTCATGGAGACATAGTAACTAACTTGTGTTTTTTTTAAGCAATTATTTTATTTCTAAGTACTTACTTTGCTTTCTAGTTCAATCACTTAAATCTTTTTCAAGTTTAAGCAATTTACTGTACTTTACTTGCAAGCACTTAACCCAACTTAACTCAATAATTCTTAAGGCTCAATTTACCTTAGATCCATAGGATTTCAATCTATCTAGTTAATTAGAGCACCTTTAACTGTCTCAACTTTGCGATAAAAAAAGGAACCTAAGGAAGAAGTAGGAGGTGCTAGATCATGGATGGTCTCACGGCACTAGGTGTCCCCCTTGTGGAGTACTTTTGTTCCAGGATTGACCTGTGGAGCCAGGGTGTGGCCTTGTTTGCCTCACTTCTTGAGCACCGAACAATCTTTTTAGTATAAGCAGGGAGAGTTCTAGGGAAGTCACATAATTTTAGGATTCACACTTTAACTTAATCAACTTAATCAATCCTAAAACTTAATCCACCTCAACTTGGTATAATTTCTTAATCTTTTGATGGGTTATGCTCTTTAATTTTGCAATCATTTCACTTAAGTTACTTTACATGCAATTTTATTTGAGCACTCGTGGATAATTAACTAGTAGTTGCACATCTCTTGCCCATGGATGCTTTTACTTGCTTTATCTATTGTCCATTTGAAGTTGCGCACTTTCTCGTGGAGTCTCTTTCGTTGGATATTGCATTTATCTTCAATTTCCCCTTGAAGTTGCGCATGTTGTGGAGGCACTTCTTTTTTGGGTTTGTAGTTGTGTTGATGCCATTGAAGAAAACCCCTTGAAGTTTCACATCTTGTGGAGGCACTTCATTGTTTGGGTTGTTGGCTTGTTGTGTTGTGGTGATTATATCTTGAGTACTCTTTCCTTTCTGTGCACAAATCAAGTGAAGTTAGTGTTTTCTTTCTTTTCTTGTTTATTGTTGTATCTTTAGTATTCCTTTTATTCTTTTGTATAGATAGTTGTATCATTTATTTATTCAATTGTTGTGTAAAGAAATTATTTTGTATCTAATTGTAATCCTTTGTAAAGTTTAATTTCTTTGTAACTTTAGTTGACCCCATTACCCAACCTTAGGCACTAGTATTAGTTGACTTAGGAAAAGGGATACTTCTCATTGAAATCTTTCATTTGCATTGTTGACTCTCATATATGCTAGATCCCCTTATACCTTTAACCAATTAAAATTAACTCCTAGACATTATCTCTTAACTCACATAGAAACTAGGGTCTACCCCCCTTGCTTTCCTTAGGAGTAAGCCTAGATGAAAGAAGTTCAAGTCGAGGTGACAGTGGGCTTGAACTTAGACATTGTGTCTCTGAGGACACACTAAGTGGATTAAGACTTAGTCCATGTTTTCAAGTGTGTATAAGGATGACAACACAACTTTTAAAGCCTCTAACTTGGTATCTTGAACAAGGATAATCGTGGTATTTTCAAATTAGATTAAGTCCCTCAATGCTTCTTCTTTGAACTCACTACCTAGGCCTATACAATTTCAGGAGACAATATTCATTATTTCATCGAGGTTTTATGGTTTCAACCTTGTGATGGAGCATTGACTCAAATATTTTTAACATTTCTATATTTATCTCCTAAAGACTTTTCTATAGTTGATTAAATGACCAAGGATTTTTCCTTGTTAGTTGTATCTTATATTTTTTCTTTTAATGGCTTCTTACCAACTTTCTTGGGTAGCTTATCCTCTATTTCATCCTCCTCTTTGTCTGAATCTTCTTCTAGATGTTGATGGGCCTTTTTCAGGGTTAAAATACCTGATGGGTACTGTTTCTTTTCTTGGATGTTGTCAATTTCTTCCAATCTATCAAAATGGGTGTCCTCATTGGTTGTAGGAGACAATGCTTCTCGGATTTCAAGAAAGGTAAACAATATGAGTGGGAATGGTGAGGCATGGGTGGAAATTGCAAGAGATTTTATTTCAGAAAAGGGATTGGATATTCTTGGGAGTTGGTGCATCCTCCCCTAGGGTGGCCCGTGAACTGATGGTCCTGATCTAAATATTGAGTAGGTAGAGACTTGACTACTTGAGATTGCAAAGACACATGCTTGGATCCATAGGAGGAAAATGGGTCTAAGGATGAGGGATTTGATTTGGGAAGTGATGTAGAGGTTGGATACTTGGTATTCATCTCTTTTTAATAGTCTTCCACTAATATCCTTTTTCTCGGGCTAGTTGAGATGTGTGGAGATTATTTTTGCAACTGTTCACAAAATACCCATATTCATGGAAAATTTTCATTTGAACGGTAATTGCTCATAGTCCATGGGTTGAACATGATTCCAATTATCCAAAGTCAAAAGGATTGCTTATGGAAGACCCTTTTCAATATCAACCTCCACATATATACTTTCACGTGCAAACATGACATTCTTGGGTTTATATTTGTATATGTATCAACCCAGAGAGTCTCTAATACTACACAACGTGTCTTCATTCCAGCAGTTGAGAGGTAAATGCATGGGACAAACCCAAATCAAAATAACTAAGGGGAAGTCATGCTCAAAGATAAAGTCTAGAGTCTAAATATTTAACTACATTCCTCTGGTGCCAAAGAAGTAAGGGTTGTTTTTTAATATTATATCCATGTCTTCTTTAGATTCAAATATAAATGCGTAAAACCCCCTTCCATAAAAGTAATGGGTGAGATTTCCTTTGATCAAGATTGTCAATTTCTCTAAACCCAACTGACCATATATTTGGAGGATTGATAGATTCCTATGAACTAACCAATTAGGTTGCACTCCACCAATTCCAAATCCATATGTTGCAAGGTAGAGACTGGAATAGGGACTTCATGGATATTGCCAAGCTTCTTAAGAAATCACAAAGGTTGTGGTTTTGGAGGTTTCTCCAAAGATGAGAAGAGCACTCAAAAGGAGAGTACTTCAAGATCTGGGGGGGCGACCCCCACTAGGGTCAAGATCCATGGTGGGAGCCAAATCCATGTTGCAACAACCAAGCAAATAGGATGCGTTCAACCCAAAAGCTAGCAACATGTTTGATAATTTTCATCTTTGATCAACTAAATAATTTTTCTTTAAGAAATAATGGTATGATTCAATTGAGTTATGCATCTCCTGATTGACATGATAGAAGTTTTAGTATCACTTTTCCTGTTAATGTTTAATCCATTATTATAGATGTTTGAATTTCATTAGATAAC
>JASDQU010321493.1:0-13201 GCA_032191745.1 Picea mariana | reverse complement strand
AAAATCCTAACTGAGCTACCCATTGTTCGCCAGACTACCATAGTATCATCAACATCACTCCCCCTTTTGAGGGAGGTCCTTTCGGACAACACCAAGCTTGTCTCAGAAGTACTCAAACTTCACACAAGACAGAGGCTTAGTCGACACATCTGCAACCTGCTCATCTGGGCCAACTCCCTTCTGTACCAAGTCACAAATGTAGTGGTACCGAATCTCAATGTGCTTTGTCTTATCGTGGAACACTGGGTTCTCTGTCATCTTCATGCAACTCTAGTTAGCACAAAAGATCATAGTAGCATCCATCTCTAGGTCAAATAGACCTGTCAATAACTTCCGAAGCCATATGGCTTCACAACTGGCAGAGCATTCTGCAATGTACTCTGCTTCTGTTGTATTGAGAGCAATACTGGATTGCTTCCTGCTTTGCCATGAAGTCATGGCTAACCCCAAACTGAAACAACATCCTGAAGTGCTTTTTCTGTCTGAAGCACTTCCAGCCCAATCTGAATCAATATAGCCATACAGTTTGAAGTCATGATCTCTAGTATAACAAAGACCATAATCCAACGTACCCTTAAGGTATCTCATCACATGCTTTGCAACTACAAGGTGAACACGTCTGGGCTCCACCAGATACTGACTCAAGGTGTTCACAAAAAAGCATATATCTGGCTCGATATTCGTTAGATACATCAACGAACCAATCATCTGTCTGTATAGAGTAACATCAACTATTTCTGACGAAGTATCAACCAATAACTTTAGATTTGTCTCCATAGGAGTGGACATGGCTCTACAATCCATCATGTCGAATCTCTTCAGAATTTCCACAAAATACTTTCCTTGATTAAAGAAAATATCTTCTGGGCTCTGCCATACTTCAAGACCTAAGAAATATTGCATCGGGCCTAGGTCCTTCATTTCAAATTCAACAACAAGCTTCTTCTTACAATCTGTGATGATCTTTTCTTCATCTGTCAAGAATAAGTCATCCACACATAGCAACAATATAACTGGTCCATCATTCTCAATCTTGAAGTAAAGGTTGGGATCAACTTTACTCTTGGTAAAGCCCAAGCTCATCAGAAAACTATCAACCATACCAAGCTCTTGGAGCTTGCTTCAACTTGCAGACATGATTCTTCCTGTCCTGTACTTCGAAACCAAATTTTCACATCACATTGTACCAGCCTGGTACACTTGCTCAGCTGCAACTCAATCTGCTTAAACATGTGTTGGTTCTGACTGTCTTCACGAACACTAGAACTATTTCTTTGATTACTGAAGCAAGTGTCTCGTCATAATCTTCCCCCTCTTGCTGGGAGAATCCTCTGGACACAAATCAGGCTTTGTACATCTCTATACTGTTATTTGCAACATGCTTGATCTGTTAGATCAATCTTTGGAAGTCACCACTGACTTCCCTTCTGGTCTCAACGCAAAAGCCATATCCCAGTCCTTCTGATTGGCTTCCTCCTTTGTTACTGAAACAAGGGAATCTTCCCAGGAGATTTCACGTCTCCTAGAAGTCTCTGAAGCTACGATGTCTTCTCAACTCATGGCATCTGTCTGTCAGTCTTGGAAGACGTCTCTTTACTCATCTGATCCTCTTTAAGATCAGGCTCACTCTGAGTCTTGATTTCTTCCGAGTCTACAAAAACTTCATAGTCTCTGCAGGATATACTTGGTGTTGAATACCAAGTCTTAATATGAAAAGCTGAGTCAGACTTCAAACGGATTCTGCTTCCTGTCAAGGTGGCTTCATTATCAATTGACCAAGTCTACTATGAGTTCTATTCTAATGTTCGGTCATCTTTGGAGCCTTCAGCTCCTCATGATCTGTCTCCATATGAGATGTTTTGTATCTAGAAAAAGTAGCTTCTTCTTCGGTATATGGATGTATACGGTCATATATACAACTTGGATAGTCTGCTCTATGTCTCATCTAATATATTGCCTCCTGCAATTGTCACTATAGCTCCCTTAGCGTTATCACCCGTGACCTGCCCGGAACAAGAACAAGGGAGAAACAATAGACAAGAATAATACTCTTTATAATAATAATAATAAAACAATAGCGAGAACAATCGTCACAGTAACTCCTTTAGAGCTATCACTTGTGACCTACCTGAAACAAGGGTAAAAAGTAAGAAATACAATAATATGGAATGAGATAAACACTCTTCTAGTGTTGTGATCAATCATTCCTCCATGGTAACCTAGAAACAAAACAAGAAGTTTCTCCTAGAGGAGATGTTAGTTATATCTAGTGAATGATTACAGTAAGCATTTATCTCAATAGTGCTCACATGCTACCAAGTATTCAATAATAAAACTTTTCAAAGATTGCTATCACAACTATAGTGTTTAGCAGTTATCAAACTTGATATGTGTAAATTTGAATCTTATCAATTTAATCAATCAAACCTAGAACCTGGAGTCTTGTCCTCAAGGATGAGTGTTGTTAGAATTAGAGAAGTAATGCAGAACATAAATGTCTTTTTAAATTTTTCAGTTAGAATAACAACTAAGTCTCATCCTCAGAACAGTAAACAAATACAATACTGCTTAAAAAATCTGAACAGAGAAAAACAACAATTTGATTTGAGTTTGTAAACAACCACTCAGATCTAAGCTAGCAGAGTTAGATTTAACTGAGATCCAAAGACAAGATCATAGAAGTAGATCTAGATTAATCAACAAACATATTTTCTGATCTAAACTAAAGGACAGTAAAGATATAGATCAGTATCCAGATCTAATCTACAATGCTGATATAGATCTATACAGATCAATACTCAAACCAATATCCAGATCTGATATAGATCTAAGTAATGAGTAATCTATAACATTTAAACAACTTCAGAATGGTAAATTGAATAGGTCACTTTTAAACAACTTCAGAAACAAAGAACAACAGATCTGAATAATGGTAAATTGAATAGGTCACTTACCTTGTAGTCTTACCTCTGGAGGAGTCCATGCCACACACAAGAGATGTAAAGCCACTTGTAATTATGCTCAGAGAAAGTTCAGGATCATAGATCTTCCATATAGGTTAGATCTCTTTCCAAGAGATGAAAAGACTTACTTGCCACCAGGAGGAGAAACCACTTAAAACACCACACAGAAATTTCTGTGATTAAACCCTTACACACACAGAAATTCCAAGGACCCAAACCCCATCAAAGAAGAGATAGCAGAGGTTAGATGAGTAGCTTAGAGGGGCCGCGGCTCAAAGCTAGGGGCCAGATTTGTGGTAGAGAGGCCACGGTTCACTGCTAGGAAACCAGAACTGAGGTTAGGAGGCCACGGCTCACTGCAAGGAACCAGATCTGAGGTAAAGAGGCCACGACTCAAACAAATCAGCACTAGAAGAAGGTGACGACAGCGTCTTGGAGGGGTCTAGACTTGCTGTAGGAGAGGACGACAGTTGCACTCCTCAGCACACAGGTATACACAGCTAACAACCCTGGATTTGCAGCAACAAATCAACACTAGAAGAAGGTGACGACAGCTAGTCACCAAAACTGAAACGCTGGCTAGTATAGGAGGGCCGAACCACCACAAGAAAGGACTTCAACAACTATTACAAGAGGGGTCACAACACACAAGAAGAGATCCGCTCACTATTGCAAGAGAATATGAAAGTGTGTTTTAGAATAGATGGGTAGGACTCTATTTATACTTTAGGCTAGGGTAGGTTAAATAAAAATAATAATTAAAAATAACATGTTTAATTAATATAAATATTAATTAAGCATGTTATAATTAAAACAATTAATTAATATTTTCACATTAACCCCTAAAGTAAAAACAAAAACCCCAAATAAACACAAGCAAGGGTGAAGGGGGAGTTTAGGAAGGGTGATTTGGTGGCAATACTTGGCCATTCATTCTCAAGGTGACCTTTTTAACTTTATCATCATTGCATATGGGATACATCCCTAATCTGTCATGCCCGCCTTCAAAGAGGGTCATATACCAACAAACACCTGATCAAAGACCAGGTGGCCCCATAACATCTCTGGGGTCTTATCCACCAAGGTACAAGACCAAGGATCAACTCATGTCCCAAAAATGGGTACCCTGGAACATGTCCAGGGGCCCTAGACATATCTAGGGACTTTAACTGCCTGGTCCCAGACCAAGAACCCCAGTCATATACTGGGGGCCCTCTCAGGGGTCTTTACTGCTTGGTCCCAGACCAAGAACCCAGTCGTATACTAGGGGCCCTAACAAGGGTCTTTTGCCATGGCACTGACTGTTTGATCCTAGACCAAGAACCCCAGGAGTGCACTGGAGGCCCTAAATCTTGGCTAGGGTCTTTGCCATCCTCTCGGAGAATGGCTCTTGCAGTTGCTTTAAATTCAACAAGTGTGTTGCTTTTCTTCCGAGTCTCTTTCACTCAAGATGACAAGTACTTTCTTCAACCTGTCCTTTGTACTAAGACAATATGCTATCTTGACAGAAATATGAGTTACGGAATAAACTCTATAATCTCAACTTTAATCAATCTAATACTTTTACTTTAATTTTGACCAATTGTTAGTATGATAACTTCAACAGATCAAAATGCAACCTGGATATTCTTAAGATTACAATAATGCCATAACAAGTAGAGGCATATCGAAGTAATCAAACCTAGAGTGCATAGTTCCTCTGAATGTGCTGGATCTGAGATCCCTCTGGATCTACGATTGTCTTTTAGACAAAATATCATTTCTCTTGCAAATGCCCTTTAAAATAATGATACAATTTAAACATATGTTAGTACATACCTCTGACAACATCGACATGTAGCGACACTATCCGACAACAGTGGCAAGCAATAACGAACCTTTAAAACTTCAAAGGTGCTTCAACTTGTACCTTAAAGTTAGCTGGAGATTTGCTAGGGTAAGGTGCACTAGGATAATAAAAATCAGTCCCAACACTTCACAAAAACTTTCACTGCAACTGGTACTGCAGCTGGTGTTGGCACTGCAATTGGTGCTGCAATTGGCATGAAGGAATTGGCACGAAGGAACTGGGACTGCAACTTGCAACTTGATACTTCAATTGCAACTGGTACTTCAACGACAACTACAACTACAACTTAGGGTTTTATGAGGAAACCCTATTTTCTCAAACTTCAATTTTCAGAATTTTGATCCAGGGACTAGATGCGCCCTCCTAGGGTGAGTTCCTAGGTGTGGGTACTTTCTCCAACGTCCTCCTCAAACAAGGAAAACATCACACTTAGGGTTTATGCAAAAACCCTAATTCTACAACAACTGCAATACTTGAAACTGGATTGTGAGTTGGTCTCTTTTAGGACTGCTCTGACACCATGTTGAAGTTTTACTTAAATAGCTAGCAATTATAGTTCTTCTTTATTATTACAATCATTTAGCACATTAGCTATATAAATAAGATCACCGAAAGAGAGGCAATCACAAAAACAATAGAGACACACAAATTATCCTGGGAAACCCTCATGGGGGAGAAAACCTAGCAAAAAGTTCCTCAATATAGATAGACCAAAGATCGAACAAAAGATCCTCCTCTACTCTTTCACTAGGAAGAGTAGCACACCACTTAACTAAGAAGTACCAAGACACAGACCAAGAACCCTCCTTGACGTCAGACTTAGCTGCAATAGCAGTTCCTCCAAGACTTGCGCACTTCTTCATGGTTGCAGAGCTAGTGTGATGAGTGTGTCCAAATGAGGCACTGACCTCTCTCATAAATAGTGGTCTGGCCAACCTATAATTAGGTCTGGGCCGACTTGTCACTTTACCCTCTTAATTTACAATTAATTGTCAAGGCACAATAGGATCGACTTTTACTAAGGCAAAATAGGGCCTAATTAAATATAATATTATAATATTATTCAACTCTCTCTTAGGTAGAATATTCTTCGAAGTTACAATATTTCAACATGTCTCTTTGAAAGAAGTACTGGATTGAGTGTCGTGCTACTGCCTAGAAGGGAGAGCTCGTCACTATGGTTTGAAAGATAACATTTGACTACTGATCTATTTGCTAATATGAAGGCTAGATTGACATTGTTGTTGGGGTCTCATAGAAGTAGAAATAGTGCTCCGAGTCTGTGTTGATCTGGGGTCAGTGTCATGATTACTATCCATTTGTCGCTTGGTGCCCCTAGTAGATGGGACCACCATAAGAAAGGAAGTGATCCACTGGTCCAGGGTGTTGGTGTGGCTGGAGGATGAGAGAGCAGAGACGGATGGCCTCTTGCATGTATAAGGCCAAGCATCTTTGGTTGGGGTACTTGAAGAAACTAAAGTGTTTGGATCTCTCTAAAAAGATAGTGGAACCATCCTCAGATCTCGTAGTAAACCAGACATCGGAAGATGATGTGCTCCTTAGTCTTAATCTCTCAAAGATGGCACAATTGGTAGATCTTGTTGATCAATCAATCTGGTGGTTCATCTCGATCCATAGTCTATGAGAGCCCACTTTGAACTGGCCTAGGGGGGATGCAAAGAGCGTGCATCCAAGGGTGAAATGTGTAGTGGGGTTGAACAATGAGTCTGTCCCTCTGATCCATGAAGTTCTCAGTTAAAGGCCTTCTTTGGACGTAACTTACCTTGAGGGTTTTTCCTAGTGACCTGCACAAACTACCCATAGATATCATCTCTTCTGATCTTGTTCATTTGTTGTCTGGTAGGTAAGAGGTGGACAAGCGCAACAAGGGTGTATCTAAACGAAGGAAGTTGATCCATCATAATATCGACATGCGCCATGAGATCCGAGACCCTCGCGTACCAGCAACGAAAGCGACTTGTACGACTAGTTGATGCAATAGACTCTGAAACAGTAGGCCAAGTATGGATATTGGTCCTGTCCCTTCCCGAGTTAGCGAAACTCTGAATGCGGTGCAGGAGTGAGATAAGACTGAACACCGTCTCAAGGCTAAAGGTCCAAGCACCAAATTCTAGGAGGACAATTGGTTGAGGGACTGTCTGCTTGCATCTGATGATGTTGCGAAGGAGGATGATCAACAAAGTGATTGTTACCCAACTCTGATCCATCAGGGAGAGAGATAAATTGGATTCGTCCTTGCATCTTACTCACTTCCAACGAGTAACCCAAAGTATTAATAGCTAGAACATACGAATATGGAGCAAGTGGGTAGCCTTGCTTGATTGAACATTGAAGTGGGATGTGAGCTATTAGTTTAGTGTTGAGGGAAATAAAATTGAGACGTTGGAGAAAAGGGTGTTCACCATTTAACACATCTGGAAATAAAACCAAGGCATTGTATCATGGTTGTGATGAAGGACCAATCACATAGGCTTTATCAAAGTCAAGTTTAAGGAACAAATACTGCCTGTTCTTGCCTAACAAGAGGCCACTTTGAAAATCTAGAGAATAAGCACCTTAGCCAAAATCTTATAAGAGATGTTGAGTAGGCCACCCCCAATTGTATCTCTAGTTTCATTCTTCAAAGTAGTTTGATTATCCCTTGATTGAGAAAGGTGGTCAAAGTGCCCAAAGAGAAAGCTTCATTGGCCATACAACAAAGATCCTCACCTATGGTATCCCACATTGCCTTGAAGAATTCACAAGGCAGACCATCAATATCAGGGAATTTACCATTCTTCATACATGTTAGGGAAGAAAATAGTTCATCTTTTAGAGAGTTCACCCTCTGGACTATCTTGTTAGGAACATCCTAGGAATTACAACACATTGTTTAGCCTTAATGGCTTTGTTCCAAAGCAAATATAGAGCAGTTGTTAGTGAGTGGGAAGATTGATTTTTGGCTTGTTGACATTGAGGATCTTCTAGCTTGAATTTCCTCCTGTATAGAATTATACTAGCCCTTGGGTAATTGTGTGCTTTGGCATGGGGCTCTTAGTTGTGGTGATGCGGGATTAGTGCCCACTGCATGTAGAAGCTTCAGACAAAGCTCTAAAATTGGTAGTTCAAAGATCTTCCTTTTGTAGGTAAATTGACATTCATTGCATGAACTTTGCAGGCTTCTCACATTTACTATGTTTGCTATTTTCAAGACACCAAGGCAGGTTTTCAGGTCCTTTTGTGGTCCCTAATACTATGGTATACACAGATGGTATTGCCATTTGTTCAAGAGTCTCATAACTCCCACTTCAAAATCTTCCAATGCTCGTAGAAATGATATTTGGCATTATATATGAGAGAGGATCTCAAACTTAGATCTTACATCCTCCAATGACCCCCTCAAATAGGCATTACTTTGAGAATCACATCTTTCTTTCTAGTTGAAGGGAGCACCAAGAGGTAGGCAACGAGCGATATCATTCTAGTCCCTAGATTTGTTAGACCTTAGGGAGTCGCCCAATCTCTGCTAGCGAGACCCTTGCAATTGTTGACTTAGATCTTGAGAGAGATTATGCCAAACCAGTAGACAATCCACCTCCTCTAGATATTATCTGCGGGCCACCTCTATAGAGGAGTGACATTCCTGTGGCCAAATCCATCTCTTCCAGCCACTCTATCGAGTCCTCTATCTAGAGCTTCTTCTCTTTGGCCTTAGAGGTTAGGAGAGTTGCACATTCGAAGGTGGATACTTTAGAGGAGGACAACCTCCCCTCTCCATTTTTAGGTCACAAACTCAAGAAGCCTCAAGGCTCTTTTCCTTGTACCCTTTTCTAGATCATTGTATTTCACATTTGCTTCTTTCTCTTAGAGATTATATTTTATAGAGTAGCTATGCTTTTTCATTGATAGGATTTCCCTTAGCACTCCCATTTTGTATTAACATTGTTGTATTGAGTACTCCTATTGACCTATTTTTGGTCATTTGTTGGACATTAATAAACTTACCTTATCTCCCTATGGTCCCTTGGGATGTGTGTATTCTGCSTAAGGAGGAGGGGGGCATAGGCCTTATTGATGTTGCCTCCCAAGGGAGTATTCTAGCAACAAAGTGTGTGGTATGGTGTCTTGAGGGCTCTGGCTCTACTCCTTGGAATTTTTTTTATGGAACATGGTTCAATCAACTCAAAATATTTTTAAAATTTGGGGYACCTTTGAATGGGATTTGGATGGGGTAATTTTTTAGTTAGCCTTGTGGGATGGGATTTATCTTGGCACCCCATTTGGAGTTGGATTCATTAGGATAGTGTATTGTTGAGCATTCATGGTTCTTGGCTTGTTGGTAAGTAGGAAGGGTATCTTTCTTTGGAGAGACCTTTGGGATTTTGAGTCAAGAGCTTGAAGGATTGGAGTTTGATAAGTTAGTCTTTAAGGACATTATGGCATTGGTCCCTTTTGAGGCACTGTAGAAGATGAATATTGATATGTGGGGCCCCAAGTGGTGGGATTGGGAATGGAAGTTTGGGAAAGAATGGTGGGGTACCTTTGAATGTGATTTGGATGGGGTAATTTTTTAGTTAGCCTTGTGGGATGGGATTTATCTTGGCACCCCATTTGGAGTTGGTTTCATTAGGATAGTGTATTGTTCAACATTCATGGTTCTTGGCTTGTTGGTAAGTAGGAAGGGTATCTTTCTTTAGAGAGACCTTTGGGATTTTGAGTCAAGAGCTTGAAGGATTGGAGTTTGATAAGTCAGTCTTTAAGGACATTAGGGCATTGGTCCCTTTTTAGGCACTGTAGAAGATGAATATTGATATGTGGGGCCCCAAGTGGTGGGATTGGGAATGGAAATTCGGGAAAGAATGTCAACTTCATGATTCTAAAAAGATATACTCCCTTTTGCATCAAAAGCATGTCCTATCCCTATCCCGAATGCTCAATGGGCTGCCTCTAATCTCAATGACAAGTGGATTTGTAGGGTGCACAATGTTTGGTCTCTTCCCCTCAGCTACAATGTACGAGTCTTTGCTTGGCTCATTATTTACCAAGGGCTACTATCTAAAGCTCATCTAGCTAAGAGCAAGCTCATTGATGGTCTTTGCTTAGTTTGTGGTTGTCTGAAGATAATGAAACACATTCTTTGGTATTGCATGTTTGCCAAGAGATGTTGGAAATATGTTAAAGATCAATAATGTGTTTTCTTTCAGGGGAATCTTCATTGGTAAGTTGCACTGTTGGGTGCTTCATGCTACATAGTGTACTTTGCGTTCTCTGGAATTTGGCACTACCTTAGAATTACTTCATTGTTCACTATTTGGAGGTTACAATGCGAGTATATTTTCTCCGATAAGGTTAGTTTGTTTCATTCTTTTTGTCATGTTTGGTAGGAAGAGGTACATATGTAGTGGTTAGCTAAAGGTGATCTTCTTATCAAAGATGGTAAAGAGTTAGAGGTTTGCAACATATTCTGATTTTATTTTTTCCCTAGTATCCCTGGGAAAGTGGATATGGATCATCTTTGTATATACCCATTTGTCGTTATTTTCAGTGTTGTAAATAATTCTATTAATATAAGATGCATGTCGCAAAAATGAGGCAATAGAGGCTTTTGAAGAGGTAAGATAGGGTTAGCTTTTTTCTTTTTTATTCTTTTAAATATATTTCATCCTTTTTGAAACGGGGCCGACGTCAAGCACTTATAAGTGCCTGACAGTGGCTTGATTGAGTCAACAAGTTAGAGACTGACCCCAAAGTTAGATTGTGACTTGGCCAAGTTAGGCCAAGCTGGGCTTGTTTTCAGATCAAGCAGAGTCATCAGTCGATTCTGAGTTGAAGAATATATTTTGAATTTGATTGATTTAACATTGGGAGTACAAAAAATGTGCTACACTAATCTTGATCATCACTTCTCATGTATGTTAACTTCTATTTTATAAATAAAGTGGCCTATGGGGGGGAGAAACCTTGTATAGCACATTTGGGGATTGCGATATTTTTGGGCATTAGTGGAAGGTCAAAAGGTTTATAAATGGCTCCAAAAGTTACTGAGATTGCAAATAAATTATTGTGATTTTTTAGGCTTAAAGCACTTAGAAACAACACATAGTAGGGAGATATGASAAAAGGTGGTAAAATCTAGGAGCCCAAGGTCACATGTAGGCTATGTAGGAATTGGGGTTGAGAAAAGGCAGTTTTTTCTTCAAAGAAAAAAGTCTCTAATTTTATTAATACAAACAAATTTACAATAGATGCTAGATGCATTCAAAAATAACTCTTTCAGCTTTTACATATCTTTTGAAATCACATGCCTCTTCACCCTACTCTGTATACTGTAGTCAAAATTTTACAAAGTTTTCTGTCATCATCTGAAAACGCACTAGAAATAAACACATACTTCCTCACATATTTATCTACCAGCAATTATTTTCAGCCTTATATAAGAAATTGAAAATAAGTAAACAGATTTATATCCACGACTCATGTGCATAATTAGATGTGTTCACTTCCTTCTGTACTGATACCATCTAGGTTCCCCGATCTAGCGCTATTCCAGCTTTAGAAAGTTCATCCGCTATCCTGTTCCTGACCCTGTAGATGTGTGAGAAAGCTGAAAGTAGTGACTGTACATCGTTAAACAGGGGCTATAATATAAACTTTAAAGTTCCTCAAAGTTATTTCCTTGCACATCCATTGAATTACATGAAGCAAGTCACCATAAATTTTGATACAAGAAACTCCTGATTCTTGTGCCAGTTTGAGGGCCATCATCTCACAATAATTATTTGTTTCCTAACCAATTCCAGCTTTGGATTTGATGCTATGGTTTTGACATAAGTACAATATTCCTCCTGCTCCACCCCTAAGAGGGGTCCCCTGAGAGGCACCATCAAAGTATGCCCATGGAAGTTCTTATTTATTATCTCTTCTGAGTAACAATGTGTTGATTGTTTCTTCTAAGATTGAGGGTATATGCATTTAGGATGTTTACAGCCCGGACAACACATTTAATGGTAGTATCTCTTTTCCTTCAAACAGTTTCAGATTTCTAGCCTGCCAAACTCCCCATGCAATGATTAAGGGAAGAGCTCTGATCTTTTTTGTATCCTTGTTGGCACACCATAACCTAAAGGGTTCTTCAATATCATCACCTAACCGATACATTATGATACCCTATCTTACTTTGCACTTCCATCCATACTTCCTTTGTAAAAGGGCAAGTCATAATCATATGTGCATTTGTTTCTTTTGCTTTTTGACATAATCTGCACCAACCAACCAGGTCCAACAAATCTTCTTTTTTGTAGTATGTCCCAGGCGGGTGCCCTATTGTTTAAGGTCATCCACATTAAATTTTGGATTTGGTTGGACTTTTTAATTTCCATAAAATTTTCCACCACCACACATGCTGTTTCTCTCTTCCCTCCTCAACAAGTGTTTTATATCCTAATTTTGATACATAATCCCCTAATGGGTTTAAGGTCCATACCAACTGATCATCCTCCTCTCTAATTCCGACAATACTATCTTTTAAATAACTTGTGTATCTCTGCCATTGACCAACATACTCCTCCCTAATTCCTAAACCTCTCCAGGTCAGCCACTCCTGGGTCCAAGGGTTAGTTCTGTGCTAGTTTACAATCTCTAGATTCCTCTACCTCTTAACTCTAAGATCAATTCTGGGGATAATCTATGTCTTCCTTTGCTGCCCACCCATGGATCAAGTGCAATTTGAACTCCGTCTCCTTTTCGAACTTGCCATATCAACCAGTTCCCCACCAAGTGGAAAGCAGAGTTAACCACTTTCCACATTATTGAAACATTTTGAACTCGCTTTACAGGGTTGATCCATTCTTTCACTGTGTCTGGGGCAATGTATTTGGCTTTAATTATCTGAACCCATAGTCCAGTTCCTTGAATTAATCTCCACACATTTTTTGCTGCAAGTGCTTTTGAGAAGAGGAATGGGTTCCTTAAGCACCATCCTACATTTGGTTTTGGAAGGGCTAGTTTCTTCCATGAAGCCAGAGAAAACTCTCTTTTCTCATTATCTTCATACCATATGAATCTATAGCATAGCTTTCTAATGACTTCCAAAACTCCTTTTGGGATCGATGCCATTGACATCCATAATACAGGGATTGCTTCCAGTATAGCTTTGACCAGCAATATGTGTCCTCCTCGAGAGACCCCCTTATTACACCATATGTTTATCCTCTTTTCTACTTTAGCTGTTAACCATTGCCAATCTCTTTTTTTATACATGTTTGGCTTCAAGTGGAAACCCAAGTACTTCAGTACCATGTCAACGTCTATTGATTTGAAGGGAAATATTTGTGAAAAGTAGTTCATTTTTTGCTCAGGTATGTTGATTTTTCTCACTTCTGCAATTTAT
>JASDQU010321491.1:1054-13088 GCA_032191745.1 Picea mariana | reverse complement strand
GTTCCTCCCACCATTTGGGAATTCACGTGTCCTTCCAAAAGGACTTAGGATAAAGACATAAAATGCACAAATCTTTTGGAATAAAATAAAATATTATCCTCAGGCTTAAGCCCCCTAGGCTTAGCCCCTAGGCTCAATACTTAGCCCCTCTCCCACCTTCCAGCCCCTAATTCCTTGCCCATTCTGTGGACGCTCAGTCCCCCTTCACTCATTCATCGTGGTCGGTCTGCACCTGGCGATGTTTATATTTTTATTAATCATTCTACATACATACATGTACATCAGCAGGCTCCTGGCCTTCAACACTTAGGCTCCATGGCCTAACAAACACATAAGCCTACCAGCTTATACAAAACATGGCTCACCAGCCTATAGACATGTTTACAATTCATTTCATATATCATGATTTGCAACGGGGCTCGGCCTTGGGGACACTACACCCCCGATCCTCTGACTAGGTCTTGCTTTATTATTTTTATGGGTCCCTCTTGTTTCTTGTTGAGAAGCCTTTTACTGCTTTCTCGGGGATCCCTAGGCAAAGCATCTCAAGGTTTTATTTTTAGGCTTTTATCTTTTGCCAGCTGCTTTTACCTTCTGGGCCTTTAGCCCCATCTTCCCACAAGGCAAGGTGCAACCCTTGAATGATTGGCTAACCCAATGCCCGGACTAATGTAATGGGATGGATGAGCGGGAAGCAAGATGGAAAGTGGGAAGTATGACGGGAGCGGACGATGACTTTTCAGAAATCCCCCCAGTGGCAACTCAAAACCTATGGGCACAGGCTTACTAGGGCATCCTGTCATCCCCCCAAAGATGGTCAAGTGGATAAGTATAAGATCCAAGCACCCGTTAGAAACAAAAAGAACTAAATGCACATATTCAAAGGTTTTGAGGATCAAAGTGACACATACCATGATACCCGGACTCATTACCTCATAGAGCAAGAACCATCTCAGATACAGGACCAAGCTGAGGTGATGGATGCTGTTGCTGCTGACAAAGTGGAGGCGCTGAAAGGAAGAAAAGATGGGCCCTCCAAGGGCATGCTCAAGTCAATCTGGCTCTCAGTACTCCATGTCTAGGACCTGTGGGCCTCGAGACATAATCTCCTTAGTTATCCCTAAAAGTGGGGATAACAGAGCCCTAACAACACTTTGGCAAGCTTTGATCCCAAAACCTTTACCCATAGCTTGCTTGGCGACTCCATTTGAGGGAAGTTCCCTCTTTTATTTTCGATGAGTTTTTCATAAAGCTCGTCTGGTGACTCCATTGAGGAGAGTACCCTCTCGCCTTCAATGAGCCTTAAGCTCATCTGACAGTTCCATTAAGGTGTTTTTCAAGATAATGGGACCATGATTCCGTGGGATTTCCATGAGAGATATCCTTTTATTGATATTACGAATCTCCCCGGGTATCCAAATGAATGTTGTATATCTTGTCTCAAGGAAAGTATTGACAAGGATCTGGAATGTAACTTCTCGGTGACATCGGCAAAAAATATCAGAATATCTCGAAAAATGTCGCAAGACAGGGGTCTAACTCATAATATCTCAGAATATTTCGGATATATCGGACAGGGGTTTAACTCGGAATTTATCGGAATATCGGAGAGATATACAACACTGATCCAAATCGTATTCCTTGGGAGTGGAGAGGTAATTGTCCACAATACGATGGAAACCCCACCTCAATGGTTTCTCATGTGCTACAATTTTTCAAATATGTTTCTCATTTGAAAATAACTCATGAAGACATACTAATCATGTCGTTTATGAGCTCTTTGCAGCCAAGACAAAGAGTCTTTCTCAATTATGATTGTTGTCCCAAGAGCATCACTTCGCTCACAGGTTTCATCAACCTTTTCTTTGACAAATGGGCCATCAAAACTCCACTAGATGAAGCTTTCATTAGTAGTCTGACCAAGGCATTGGAAAGAGCAAAGTCTTCTCAGGGAAATTATGCACCAATATTTTAAAAACAACTCCATGAAAAGGAGAAAGACTCCGAGGAACTGCACGATCTCGATGACGAGAAGAACAAGGGTTCCCTTTTTTATCCTTTCGGGAACAAACATATGAAGCACTCCGCATTGAGGGTTAAGCCCCTTTTGATGAAGAGGTGTTGAAGGAGCATGTCCACCAAGAAAGCTGCCAAAAAGGAAATGATAAATTACAATAAAGTACAACCTGAGGAGGACTTAGACGAAGGTCCTATTGATTTGTTAGAGATAGATCTTACCGAGACATGTCATAAAGTAAATTCCTTATGTGCCATGATTGCCAAAAATTATGGTTTCAGTGACAAAGAATCCATCGGCGAAGAAGAATCCCACGAAGTGCAACACGTTGAGAACTAAAATGAAACATCAGCATCCTCTTTCTTATTCGATGAAGATGAGATTGTCCAATCTTTCCTTCCTCCTGCACATGAAGTTGAAGAAGCAATTGGTCACAATGATGAAGAATCCATTGATGGAGAAGACTTCCATGAAGTGCATCGTGTTGAAGATCCAGTTGAAGCCCCTCTAGCCTCTGTTCTTCCTTCACACGAAGACAAAGAGATGGTCAATTTCAATCATACAGATGATCTTATGAAGGAAACTTTGGATGTGGTTGATGAGCATATAGACACTTTTATAGGTATTGGGAGGCGTAGATGGGACATGGGTTGTTTCATTTTTTATGGAGATCCCATCTACGACATCAAGGACACCCTTCAGGTAAAGAATGCAGAAATCATTTCTTTGGAGGATTGCTTTTCACATGCTGGCGATCCATATATTTGCCAGCCTAATGATGATATGATCACAGACCTTTTTCATCCACCATAGGATGACTTGTTGCAATACACTGAAGATGACTTTCAATCATCCCTTAAGAGTTGTGATGCATGTCCTTTGAGGCACTCGGGTTTGTCCTATAAGAATTTTCAACTACCTTCATTCTCATATTTTGACAAGGACGTGACTATCCTAGAGCAATAACAAACTCATACTACCGAGGGGAAGTATTTTCATCCTAGGGATTTTTACAAGGATCTGCGGTCTAGAAGGTGACAATTTTTCACTAGAAGGAGGATTTCTTTCTTCAAACATGAGGTTGTCCCCTACCTTCTATCTTCTTCTTGGGGAAGCCATGCAGTTTTCTTTCGGTCTCTCATCTCCTCTTAGTATTCAACAAGCAATGGTATTTTGAACGAGGATGAAGACGAACCGTCGTCTATAAGCAGTAGTCCTATTCAGAGATGGATTGATCGGGCTTGTGGCTATTCTTTCCAGCAGGATTTCCTCCCTCCCACCCTGTTGTCGTCCTTATACACACTGCAAACGTGAGCTAAGTCCTGCTCACTTAGTGTGTCCTCGGAGACACAATGCCTAGGTTCAAAGTCCACGTTGTCACTTTGACTTGAACTTCTTCCGTCTAGGCTAACTCCTAGGAAAGCCAAGGGGGCTAGACCCTAGTTACTAGATGAGATTAACGTTTAATGTTCTAGGAGTTGGTTTAATTGGTTAAATGGTCAAGGGGGAATCTAGCCTATGATGTTAAGCAGCAAATGCAGGATGCAATAGTTAAGTATGACAATCAAGACCTTTTCCTAGGGAAACTAAGACTAGTGCCTAAGATTGGGCAAGGGGTCAACTAAATTAAAGGAGGATTCGTTACAAAAGAATACAAAGTTACAAATATTACAACAATATCAAAGTACAGATTAGATACAGCAGAATATGTAAGATATAAAAAGCTAAACTAGACTAGGTACAAGATATACAGAAAGAATGTCTAGATACAATAAATACAAGATATATATTGTACTAACAAATTGCTCAAATGTGCAGGAAAAGAAGATACTCAAGAGATATACACATCAACACATCGAGCCAAGCATGCTCATAATAGATAGAACTCTAATGGATTGCTTATCAATGGAAAATAGACGTAAAGAACTCAAGACCCGGTCAAGAGAATGCCTCCAGGTGGATGCGCACTTCTTGAAGGAACACAAGATAGATACAGGAACACAAGATAGATGAAATGCTTGAAAATAAAAGTGCTCGAGATGAGAGATATAACCACTTAGATAATATTGCTACAACACATAGAAGACTTGCATGTGAATATAAGTATGAGATCCGAATGCTTGCAAGTGTGAAATGTAAATCGCCAATCTTGTAGACCAAGGATTAAGTTAAGTGATTAAGTGAGATTAATTTCAATCCTATCTAAGTGTCAACCCAAAACTTTCCTCCCCCAGTTACCAAGTGACTGTTGGATGCTCAAGAAGTTAGGCAACGAGGCCCACCCTAGCTTCACAGGTCAGTCCTAAGATCAGAGTACTCCCGAAAAGGACGTCGCGCGCCATGAGACCGTCCCCAGCCTAGCACCTTCCGTTGCCTTCCTCTAACCCCGTTTTAAATGGCGAAGATGATTGGTAATGGTGTCCTATTAAGTCTAATAAATTAATTATTAAACTATGAGCTAAGTGTTGCAGTGTATTTGAGTGCTTGTAGCTTGCTCAAAAGGTGCCAAAATACTGAAACTGAAAGATATGAGTGTGAACTCTTAAACAGTGAAATTGCAAATTGAGTTCTTAAGTTGTTGAATTATTGCATGTAAATGTTAAGAACTGAAAATGCTTGTGAAACTGAAAATTGCAAGTTGTGAAGGATGAAGCCTTTAAATGACGAGATTGCAAGTTGATTGCTTTAGTAAGATTATTGCATGTGAACATAAAGCAAATGGAAATAACTTGCAAAAAATGAAAGACGATTACTTAAGAGATTATGTAACCGGCATGTGCATGCATATGTGTAAGATAAAGACTTAAGAAATTAAAGACTTACATGCAACAGAAAGTAAAGATTTAACTAAGCCTCCACGGGCTCTAAACTAGCATTTAGGTGTGAGATCTACTCTAGATTATTTTATATTTTACGCATGCATGTAGATATCATCAACTAAACTATTTAAGCTATGCAAGAAACCGAAAAGAAAACTAATCTACGAGTTGCAAAGCAAAATTGAAATGAATAAGGCAAGCCACTTGGGTACACTCCTTTGGGCTTGCATACAGTGTTTTGGACTGAAGAAGAAGAAGAGAAAGGTTGTCGCTTTTGAAAGGAGGTATTCGGATGTGTGTTGTGCTTGAATTTTGGGCAGCATGTACCCTTAGCCTGGCGAGAACCTGCAAAAATCAGCAAGCTATTGCTTGTTGATTTGTGTTGCAACACACTCAAAAAGAGTTATGAAACTTCTGTTTTTTGACAGAAACTTCACACACATAAAAACCAAAATTTATATTGATTAATCATTAAATTGACCTATATAAGCAAGTTAGATACCAAAAACTTAATATGATAGAAGGAGGAAGAAGAACAGAAATTGCTTGTGAAGTTTCAGTGAACGTGAGGGTAGATTCGTCCTTGAACCTATCCCAACAACTCCTTTGAGATGTCCTGCAAAACTTCCAATAAACTGTGAAATAACAGTAACAATGGACTGCATGCAATCAATAATACAACAAAGTTAGTATTAAAAATGCATACAATGCAAATAGGTAATCAAACACAGTTTTACTTATCCTAGCCAAGCAAACATAGTTTTACTTTAGCGATACTACTTAATAGCACAAAAATATGGAGAACAATTGGCAATATCACCTCATACATAAGTGGCACATCCAGACAAATCTTGAACGCCACAGTTCCTCCAAAGCTATTTCTGTATTATCCAATGGGAAGAGGTTGTAGCAACAAAGTTGCTTCAAGCTCTTCAAGAACCAAAACCAGTGAAGCAAGATGACAATAATGAGAGAAAGAGAGAGGGAGATGGAGAGAATTTGGTAGCATAACAATACTGTGAAGAATGGTCCATAATGAGGGAGTGAGAGGTCTCTTAAATAGCATGAGAGGCTAAGGAGACCCCTCTTGGATCTTCAACAAGTGTCAAACATCCAAGGGAAAAGACAACTCAATGAGGAAAATCAACCAATGAAGGCGTGAGCTTTTAGGTTGAAGAGAAATGGAATGTGAGTGATTTGGAGAGTGAGAAAGCAAGGCAAGAGAGGTGTATTGGCTGAAGAGATGACCCACACTTTCCTTCCAAGTAATTTCCAATTCTAAGCTTGATGTTTCCACTTTCCAAAGAGAGAAAGCGTGAGTCTCAAAGGGAATACGTGAGGATTAGGAAGGAGTGTGCAGGGATGTGTATGGCACACGCCTAAATGGCATGTGAGAGGTGGAGGAAGGGCACATATGTGGAAGAAGGGACCCATGCTTCAATTTGAGAGAGTTTCCAAATCTCACGTGGGAAGGGGGACGTATTCCCCATATGGGGGCGCAAATCCCAAGGGGGATTTAATTAAATGAGTAGGTAAATGGGTAAGTAAGGTTAGGAAAGGGTAAGGAAAGGTTAGGTGGGGTCCCTCTCATCAATATTTCACCTTTACTTTACCTTATTTGACCAATTATTACAAAAATGACATTTTCCCATGTCTTGGGTTTAGCAATTAAAATTGTTTTTATCTGACTAAGACTCCTAAGTGGACAAAACCCTAACAAAACTTGTCCGACTGAGTTGAAACTTGGTCCAAGGGTGTAGGGGATCTCATTACCTTTCTTTTGAGTACAAATACCCCTATCAAAAGCCCAGGGACCTAAGTTTTACATTATTTCATCAGAATTAATTAATTTAATTCCCAACCTTAGGAAAAATTAATTAATTAAAAAAAAACTATCTAGACTCGACTAAAAATTACGAAACTTTTTTTGGTGTCTTACATGGTCATTTACATTGTTCCTAAACACTAGCTACCAGAGAATGACTTCATTAGAATGTCTTTCACCACTTTGGAGGATTTATTGCTAGTGGGAGTGAAAAACTCAAGGGAAATTAATAAGGCTGGTTAGGCCAAATCAACCTCCTGAGGATAAAAAACACTCAGTGAAAGGAACTCTCCTAATGAATAAATCCTAAGGCAACTGACCTAACTATGATCCATGTAGACCTATTACAATATTAACCCACGCAGGGGTGCGGAAATCCTGCTTACAAAACTGTGTGTTGGAGCAAAAAAATGCCATGTAGAACCAAAAAGTCTTCGATTTATTTGCATCTGTTGATGCATATCTTCATGGTACATGGAGTTGACCCCCTAGTTGAATAGGCGGTCAACACACCCATCTCTATGAGTTTCATTTCATGATTGATTATATGTTTATTTATACCCATGATTATTATGTGTTTGACTTATCATTGTTGTATTACATAATTAAGCACAGGGGGAGATACCTTGATGAGATGATCAATTGGTTGCACTGGTTGTACGATTTCACCTGACATCCACAGGACTTGATCACCATGGGCCTTGGGCCCCAGGTAATTAGGTAGGTTATTTGCTTTCCCTTGCATTTGCATTTGTTTGCTCATGATTATTTAGTTACATTTAATTATTTGCATGTCATATCTCATTTTCATTGTGTTGTACTTGCACTATTGCATACTTGTTATGATCATTTGTTTTCATCATATTACATGTTAGTTTAGAAATTTTTGAAAATATGCAAAATTTTCTTTCAAAGATTAGTTGAAATTTTTGAAATTTTGATCATATGGACAGAGAGTGAGTGAGCCGCCCTCGATATCAATGTGTCTAAGAACAGGTCTTACCAGGAGATGTTGAGGTTCTCATGCACTCTACGACGAGTACATGTCCCCAAGTAGGAGCTAGATGTTATCCTCCATTCCTAGGGATAACTAAAGAGATGATGTCTCAAGGCCCTCAGGTTGCAGACATGGAGTACCAAGAGGCAGATGAGTAGGCAGGGACCCCTATCATACCACACATCACCATCCAATCGATGCCAATTGCATCCACCACACCCAACTTGGCCCACAGAGGACAACAAGTCTTGCTTCATGAGGTAACAAGTTCGATGTCGTGGTAAGTGTCATTTTAGTATTTGGAGCATTCGAACATGTTGCTAAGGATCCTTTCTTGATTTTGAAAACATTTGCTTGGAAATTATGCTTTTTGCCCTATTTCACCTTGGTGAATGTCATGGTTTCCTAGTAAGTGGCCACCCTCAGGGAAAGGGTTGATACCGGGGATCTCCTTGAAAGGTCATTGTACCATTCCCACTCATACTTGCCACCTTCCATCACTTCTTCCCCTATGTTTCCCCATCTTTTAGGCTTTCAGGCTTATTGACCTAAGAAGGGCATGTACCTCATTTCATGGGAAGAAGGGGCCACTAGGCTCGAAGGTGTCCTAGCAAAAACATCGTGCAATAAAAGCTCTCCCTAGGATCCAAAGAGCAATGAAACACTTCTCAAAAAAGTGAGGGACCCATAAAATAAATAGCTAATTGATTATAAGACTTTCCAAGGTAGAGCGTTTGTGGGCTATGCATTTCCTTTTTAGTGCCCCTTATTGTATTCAACTTGTAAAGGCATGCGAACCAAGGTAGAGCGTATGTGGGCTATGCATTTCCTTTTCAATGTCCCTTATTGTCTTCAACTTGGTGACATATGCAAAATAAATGGCTAATAAACAGCTTAAAAAAATATGCTTTAAAAACAAAAAGAGGAAAAGGATGTGGCTAGCCCTCAACAAAGGCACCCATAAATGAGACAATACGAACCCTTGTATGTCATGAAGCCCCATACCTACAAGTCTAACCCCATCCACCTCACATTCACTACATGACTTAGAAAGGATTATCCTTGGGAACATCCCCTACTTGAGGAATCAATTCACCCAATAGGGCATTATGACACCCCTCCCATATCTAAATTTGGCAAATTGTATGATCCAGGGGATCAAATTTTGCTCAAAGATTCAAAGTGTTCGGAATCGCTTCAAATCGAACGAGAGTGTAGGCCTCGTCGTTACGAACCCAACGCAACTCGTTTGGGTTCAAACGGATGTCGAGAGCGAGAGATATCGCGTTCTGTTCAAAATGACAAACAGGCAAAAAAGGGGTGCTGACTGTACAGTCCGTACGGACGCTGACGTGGCAGGCCGTACGACACGTGGCAGGCAGCTATTGAGACAGTTGGCATGTGACATGGCTTGTTGGCAGCGAACGGGATGACGACACATGGCCCAATCAATGGTCGCCACGTGTCACATGTTTATTGGTTTAAAATCTTTGCACTTGGCAGGAGTTGACCCCGTGACCTCCAGGCAGGGTAAAGCCTTGGGAAAGGCCACCCAACCGGCGTGCCCGCATGTGTTACTTAACATATGAATGTGTTGTAATATATTTGAATTTGCAAATATGTGAATTGGGGCGTGAACCGGGCCGGGGCTAAGCCCCAACCCACGGTTATATATATGTATTGCATACGACCAGTGCTATGGGCGGTTAAACCCACCATAACATATATATGTGTTGTAACCGTTTTGATATGCGCGTGGTTTGACATATAACATGTGACCAATGTGTATGTGCGCGGTTTAATCCTACGGTTTTGTATATGGTTTGAACTTTAGCCCTGTTGTGTATTGCGCGCAGTCATGTGGTGACCATGTGCCCATGGGCCTTGGTAGTTAAAGGCCGGCGCGTAACCGTTCGACAGTTTGTACCGGTTGTGCGGTTGCGCCCGGTGCTAAGTTTTTACGCTTAAAGATGCATGTGGGCTAGGTTGAGCCAACAAGGGTGCGTTTTGTAGATGCAAAGACAGCAAGTTTGAAGGGAGGACTTCCAGAAAGCCTATCTTCTTCAATTTTTGGCCAAACGAGGTGCCGAAAAAGCCCAGCTAGGGGTTTTTGGACGTTCTAAAGCCATTGGAGCAGTCTATTTGGCATTTTGAGCATTGTAAAGCACATTTTTTATCACTTTGAGCAAATAATATAAATGATCCATTGGAAGCTGGACCAGGGGATGTAGCCCAAGAGAGGGGTGAACTCCTTTATCATTTGTTGTGTTATGTGTTTTCTGTTCACTGATTTTGCTGCTGTTTATATGCATCTTGAATGAGTAAATCCTATTAAAGTTGTGTTGCAAAGTTGATCCATTTGCATTTTAACACATAAAATTTAACTTGCAAATATTTTCAAGAATACAAGTCTTCTTCATTTTTAGATCATTGTATAAGGTCTTTGAGCATTTGTTTATTTTGAAAAGGGGGGATTTGATGTACATGTTTGAGTGGTTCTTTTATTAGATATGGCTTACTTAGCATGATATTGTGACTTGTGGACCCCTAGAGGGCATACTTGTTTGTCTTTGCAGGTCCTTGACAAGTGAAAGTTTGAGCATGGAGGCACAAGGTTCCTTGGACCTTCATTTGGGGCATGAAGCCCACAGGTTGGATGATGTGTCCCCTCTCCTTGGGACAACTTGGATGAGGGATGTTGCCTTTGGAGGCATTTGATTATCCATTGGAGGTGACTCGCTAGCCTTCCCAGCCCCAACGTTTGTAACTTTGTAATGTCCCCCACCTCTTGATGAAGAGGTTTGGGAAGACTTAGTGGTCTAGGCATATTTGTCCCAGGTAATTTGTTGATTTTGTTGTTTCTGAGAGTACTAGTTCTATCCTCAGATTTGGTGTCTTTGTGACTACTGGGATGGCTGATTTTGGTGTCTTTGTGACTACTGGAAGGGTTGATTTTGCCCTTAGAAATTTGTAAATTTGACAATTTATAGAACAATTTTTTTTTTTGTCTCAAGTGCTTGGATGATTTATCTTTGATCTTGTTGTTTCCGTTGTTGTAATTTTCAGTCAATAATTTCAATGTAAAATTGTTCAATGATAACAGCTAGGTTTAATTGTTTGGTTCACTTGGAAGTAATTTTCAGATCTGAAATTAGTTGCATATGAAAAATTGACAAAATTGGACAACATGAGCAAACAAGCTTCAGAAGGGGTTGTTTTATTTTCTATATTGACATTGTTGTTTGGGAGGGCATGGAATGGGCTCAATCCTTAGACCTAGATGCTCTCTTCATCAAAAGAGACTTTGAAAAAGCATATGATTGAGTAGAATTGCCCTTTATTCTAACCATGTTGCGAAGGAATTAGGGTTTGGCTCTTTCTACACTAGTGTTGTCCATTTACTCTCTTTTCTTAAGCCTCTGCATGCATTGATATTAACATATGTAAATCATAAGGAATCGGCCTTTTTAGTTCCATCTGCTAAGGTTTTCCTCTAGGATTTTCCTTATATGTTATGCTAGTTGAAGCCCGGGGTTATCTAGTTTTAAGTAAGATAATCCAAGGCCTTATCAAATGTATTCCATTGCATGAACTTGAGATAGGACCATTAATGGGCACTTTGTTGCTGATTCATTTCTCGCCATTCAAGAGAGCAAGCCTCTTGGGACTACACCATGGATTGTCTTTAGACCTTTCATGATACTCATGGCTCTAATATTTCATAGGAAGAATCTCAATGTTATAAACAAAACCATAGCCCAATGCTTGGGTAGCGTGAAGGCTAGGGGTGGCCCTAGATCCATCCAAGTCAAATTTTAAAAATTTATCGGCATACCTTTTTCCTTCCAAGATTTGCCTCAATAGCTTTAGGAGGTGGTGTCCAAAAAGTTGCAAAGAAAATTGAAAAATGGATCACTAAACCTATGGCTTTAGCAATTAAATTTCAAATTTTCACTAAAGTTCTAGCAGCCACCCATGTGTATTATTCTTCATGTTGGGTTCCCTTTATGAAAGCTTACAGAAGCTAGAAAGGGCCTTGAGGAGTTTTCTTTGGGCCAATAACTACAGTGATAAATGATTTGATAGATTCAACTAGGCATTATGTTTTACTCCAAGAGGGTTGGGTGGCATGGGGATATTAAAAACATGCACATAAGCTCAAGCTAAGTGTGCTAAATGGGTGATTTGGCCATTAGAAGGAAAAGAAGATTGGAAGGTCCTATTGAGAAAATGTATATCTCCAAGGCCCCTTTGGGTAAAATATCCTAGCAATTTTCACTCCCTTGTCACCACCCCTACCATAGTGAAAAATAAAGGCTTCTTTGTAGCCCAGAGCATCTATAAGCTCAGGAAGTTATCAAAATTTTTCTAGCTTG
>JASDQU010321489.1:770-12625 GCA_032191745.1 Picea mariana | reverse complement strand
ACATGGTATCATAGTTGATGGTTTGAAAACCTCATCTTGTTATCTTCAAACCTTGTTGAGTCGGATCTGTTGTGTGATTGACTAGTCTGGGTTGGTGGTTTGTTGATTGGAACATTGAAATAGACTAGTATGTCTAGATATCAAAGATGGCTTTGAATATTGATCCTATTATTTTAAACCAATCAAATTATGCAGTATGGGAACTAGATATGGAAACCCTATTGAGTAGTAAGGGACTATGGCAGTATACAAAGGTGATAATTCCATATCCAATAGATGATCAGACAAATTTCATTGTTGATAGAAAGTAGGATGAGAATGGGGGGGTCATCATGACCTACATCTCATGGGAGATTCATTTACACCTTAGTGGAATCGACTGTCCTCATCAAGTCTGGAAGAGGTTGAATGCCTTGTTCAACTGAGTCGACGAGATCCACATCATGCAGTTGGAGAAAGAGTTGATCTCTCTCGATCCTCATTCCTTTGAGAGAATGGAGGATTATTTGGTGTTTGTCAAGAAACTCTAGTTGAAACTGGGTAAATGTGGAAAGAATTATTTGAAGAAGGATGGACAACTCATCGAGTTGGTCCTGATGAACTTGAGAACACCATTCAATGTGTTTTTGTCAACTTTCTACACCAACTAGAAATCATGCAAGGAATATGGTAAGGATTATATATTTGAAGCTTTATGTGGTCTTTTAATTATTGGTCAACATATATTGCTTGGACAAGGTAAGATTGGTGGTAAACACCAGGCCCACTTTCTCAAGGGAAAGGGAAAGATGGATTCCAGGAATAGAGTGCAGTCTGATGTTTCTGCATAGAAACCTGCATATCATGACCAAGGACCCCAGAGACAATCACAACGAATTCAAAAGAATCAGACATGTCAGTACTATGGAAAGGCTAGACATGTAGAGAAAAATTTCTATCAGAAGTGAGACGAATTAGAGGAGAAGGTTAAACACCTTGAAGGAGATGTGTCTTTTCTTTGTTGTCTCACTCTCAACTCTGCTGAGCAGGATGCTCATACACTTAGACAGACAGACTCAATCTATGTATTGCTGCCACTTTAGGTTCACGCTGGCTGAGCTAGATTGTGCAGGCTTATCACAATACCCTAAGGACTGACAGAAAGACTCGAGCTTCAAAGAGAGGGAAGCTAGAAGACTCAAACTCACTCTAAATGGGAATGCCTTGAATGAAAGACTCATCCTCCTTATATAGCATTCTTTGGAGGGGAGAGGATCATTACTTCGGATACAAGATGAGACTCTTGGGCCCATATGTTGGCCACCACATGGATTCACGAGAAATCCTGTACCACGATAGACATGCTTATTGTACTAAAATTAGGATCCGATAAGGTGATCATGAAAGACTCCTTAGTCGGATTATACAAAAGTAAAGATAAGATCACATGGGTTGTCCAGCAGGATTCCCATCAATGATCTGTAGCTACAGAAAAAGTAGGAGTACTCATGAAGATGTGGGTCAAACCGCACCAAAAGTCGGAGAAGTGCTCCGAGTCTTCATGATTATCCTTGACATGACTCAACACTTATCTACATATGTACAATTTACAATGTGGATTTGATATCGACAACCCACGGAAAATGGATAGCACCACTGTCGGCTATCTAGACATGAATTCCATTCACTAGTCATTTTCAATATGAGTAGAAAACGTTTCAGGATAATACAATGTATCCAATGCTTTGGTATAGATCTTGCGTACAAATTGAAGGTTGCCATTCTATCGTTGGAGTAATGTTTGTACCTTAACCCCCCATTGAAAATGATTCTGAATGTAGAGCTGAAAGATTTCTTGGTCATTGGGACCCTGGAAGTTTAGATCTCTGACATAATTCAGAGGAAAAAATAGAGAGAGTACATTTGGGTCTGCTTCTTCTTTGTTTATTCCAAAGTCTTGCCACCAAGAAAATAACCAAGATGGTGGATTAAAGTTTGTAGCATAATTTATACACCCAAACTTTAAAATAAAATGCATGTCCTCCTGATACAGAGTTTTCCACCATAGTTGAGTGTAATCATAATAATTGTAGCATGTTTCAGGAAAGATGATTCCACTCTTTTGTTCAGGCCATTGAAAGAGGGTCCTTGGCCTGTTAAGGAAAAAATACTTATGTTTCTGGTCTTCTCTTTCTATTTTCCAAATTAGGTCTATGTCATGAAACCAGTTTGTTAGATGTTGTCCTGCTTCATCAGCTTGTCTACTGGATTGTTGAACAATTGGCAAGAGAAGGTTTGAGGAACCTTGTCTTCTGACTTTTGGAACCAGAACAGAATAAAAGATTGAAGTTGTTGGGCCAATTATCTTTTGTTGCCGTAGCCCCCATCTTGGAACCCACATTTTCTTATATTCGTCCCAAGGCAATCTGTCAGGAATATTTTCTATGTGCTCATTATTGTTTCTTAACTGAATAGAAACAATAAGCGATTGTTGGACCATTTGCAAATTTTCCCTGCTTAAGAAGTCAGCTAAAGAATTAGTAGAACCTTTGACATGCTCGATAGAGAAGTCAAAATTGCTAAATAAAGCTTGCCATCTTGCAAACTTATGATCTCCTGGATTTTTCAATTCTTTATGAAGTACTTTGTTCATGGCTGTTGCATCAGTTCTGAGAATGAATTCTTTATAGATCAAATATAATTCAAACTTATAAATAGAATTTAAGGCAGCCTTGATTTCCTTTTCAAGTGCAGAATAATTTTGCTCAACTGTACTCCATGTTCCTGAAGCAAATTGAATGAATTCTTCTTGTCCATGGGGATTTCTTTGTTTTAGAACTGCTCCCCATCCAAGGTTGCTTGCATCACTTTCTACTATCTTTAGTATTTTATCATCTGCTACATGTAAAACAGGTAGATGCCTTACTTTGGCCTTAATATTTCTGACAGCTTGGGTATGTGCATCTGTCCAAGGGCTAGGATCTTTCTTGAGTCTGTTATTAAGTAGATGACGATCCTTAGAACAATCTTTATAAAAATGGATGACATAGTTTAGGCTACACAAAAACCTTTGTAGTTGGGTTCTATCCAGGATCTTATCAGGGAATTTATTAGCAAACTCTGTTGCATGAGGCTGAAGAGATATTTGCCCTTTTGAAATAATATGTCCAAGAAACTTGATATCTGTTTGAAATAGTTCCATTTTCTTCTTGGACAAAACAAGTCCTGCTTGTTTGCAAGCATGGAGAAACTTCTGCAGATGCTTAAAATGTTGCTCTATTGAGGGAGAAAAAATCAAAATGTCATCAATATATACAATTAACCAATCAAAATACGGCTTGAGTGCCTCATCCATAACCCTCTGAAATTTTGAAGGAGCATGCTTGAGACCAAAGGGCATGACGTTCCATTCATAATGGCCGGCTGGAACATTGAAAGATGTTTTGAATTTATCTTGTTCATTAATGGCCACTTGCCAAAACCCAGACTTAAGGTCAAATTTGGAAAAAACTTTGGCTCCAGCTATGCGAGTAACCAAGTTACTTTTGTTAGGGATGGGATAAGTATCATCAGCCAAAACTTTATTTAGTGGTTTATAATTTACCACTAATCTAGGGACACCTCTGACTTGTTCAGAATGCTTATTTACATAGAAACCATAGCAATTCCAGGGACTGGTGGATTTTCTGATCAGTCCTTTGTCTAGCAGATTTTGAATTTCTTCAGCACAATTTTTTTGATACTCAGCATTCATGGGAATAGCTCTGCTCTTGCATGGAGTGCCGGAATAATTTTCCTTATAGGGAAAATAAACAACATGCTTTTTTTGCCTCCAAAAAGCAGTAGGGTTTTCAGAACAGGCTGTGTTAGCAAAGAGTTGTTTTACAGCTTCAATTCTGCTTTTAAGGGAGGGTATTTGTAACTGAGCCTCAATCCTTAGGCTGGCTAGTGTAGTTTTCATCTCTTGGATTCGAGAAGACTTGTAGAGACTAATTTCTACAGAGTCATTACATCTGGGAATGGAGATGAAAGGTATTTTGACAATAGTTTTTGAGCCTAGGGTGATAAAATATCCAGATTGTTTATTGGTTATTTGGATAGACCCATGAGGAGATATTGAGGCTAAAAATGGTGTGCCAAGTACACAGGCTATAGGAATATCTGCTAGATAGAATTTAATATCCAGACAATAAGATTGGAAGCATAATGTGGCCTTAGGAATATAGAATGAAATATCTGTCAGAATATTTCCTAGACCTGCAACTTGTAAGTCTGTTTTTTCCCAATAGGCTACTGGGATTACATGTTTGTTCAGCAAATTCAAATCTGAACCAGTATCCAACAATGTTTTTAGTCTGAAGTGTAGATCCTGGATCTTGAGTTCAATAAGGACATGATATTGTTGATGCCATCTTTTGCATTTTTCCTTTTCTTTTTCCTTTTCTTCTTCTTCCTTTTCTCCCTATTTTTGTGCCGCTTTACATTTTCTTAGTTCTCTGCCAAGATCAGAGAAAGAAAGAGATTGGACAGGATAGGCTATGAGTGGTACAGGAACAGGTTCTAAGAATGGTGCTAGGGTAAGCCTGGTATAGTACCATTCATAGAAAGATATATATATCTGATGTTTGTCCATGTAGGCTTTCCAGTCCATTGAAAGGGAAATCTTATCTGTTATGCTTGTAGAAGTTGCAAAAATTGTGGATCGAGGATGTGTATATAGGTCCCAATTCATCATATTTTTCATCCAAGATTCACTAATGTAGGCCTTTGGACAACCTTTAGCCAGCTTAAGATATTTACGGACTTCAGTGGCAGAAGGTTTACGGATATTTTTGGAAAAAGGCTTAGACAATCTCTCAGATATTTCTTGGTCAAAAGCCGTTTGTATAACTAAAACATGTGGATCATGTGGAAAAGGAATTTTTGAACACTGTGGATGGGGACAGACTTCTTTAGAAGTAGAACTTGGGGAAGGCAAGTTTGTTCTTGGATTATGCTTTTCATGTCTGAACTGGAGTTGGGATTTATATGCAGTAGACGATAAAGATGAGAGGCTTACCAACTCATTACAATCAGGGCACTGTACAGAAAAAGGGACATCACCGATTTGATCGACAATAGGCTGTAGAGTCGTATGTACACAGAATTTTGGAATAGAAGGAGGAGGTCTAGATGGTTTAGGCCAAGTGGAACTGCGAGAGAACTGACTTTGAGGAAAGGAAAGTATTGCAAATCCATCTATTTCTTTAATCTGAGCAGAGGTAATAGCTTTTTGGATAGGAATCTGTGGTGTGTTTATTACCCAATCAGTAGGAAACTTTAAATCTTCCCATCTAGTAGTACTATGCTCCACCTTTTGGTTTACAGAATCAGTAAGGACAAGAGTACTGGTTAAAGAATCTTTGCTGGGTGCATGCATGATAGCAGGATACATGGTATTGGTATACCGGAAACATCCTTTGGCCAAAATAGAAATATTTTGTCTTTTTCCCTTCATATCAAACCCTGTGGTTAAGATTTGGAGTTTAAGGATATCTCCAAGGGTTTCATCAGAAACAGAGACTGCAAAATTTGGATAGCAGTGGCCATTAGACAAAGGGGCAACTATACCACCAATGATAGAATCTGTGAATTTGTTGTGAGTAAGATCCCGGATTATACATAGAACATAGGCATTAATACCTTTATGAACAAGGGCATTAATCCCAACTCGGATACAGCCAAAATGAACAAATTTAGTTCCATGTTTTTTAGCACACATGCTAATTTCTGCGGGATCTAAAAGGGATATAGTCTGTATATCATTGCTATTTTTCTCTATGGTACTAGTAGATTCTTTGACAAACACTCTGGTCATGGCTGTGAGGTGAAATGGAGTTATATCCTTATATACTTTGCTAGGATCGATAGATGGCAATTTCCAAGCTGCTTGAGGGTTTTCTTCAACTATTTCTAGTTCGGCTTGGTTTACTGAGGAAGATCTACTTAAAGAAAACATTTCGGCCAGACCATCAGAACCTGAAGTACTAGTTCCTTCAGATTCTCTAAGTTCTCTAAATGACATTGACTTTGAATCCATTTGGACTATTTCTACTTTTACACAGAAAGGGAGGGCTTTGAGGTTTACTTTCTCTTTTAGACTATTAGACAGAGAGAGTTCAACCAAGCTGATGGCCTTATCCCCAGGTAAAATCTAGAAAGCTTCAAATGGATTGACACACAGAGAACTATATATATTGCAGAGAAGACTTATAAAAACGAACAGATCGAGAGAGAGATGTTCTCATACCCGGGGCAAAAACATGTTCTCATACCATTTGTTAGCAGGGGCTTCCTCCGACGGAGAATGAAGCTTGCTGTTGTTTTCTTTGATGTATCTAATCTTTGATGTTTTCTCGTTTGCTCCCTTTATGCGCTGCTGTTTCCCCTCACCATTGATCTTCAGATTTCTGCTACTTCAGTCAGTACGAATACCGGTGGGTTAACCGCTTTACTTACTCATATACCTCTGTTATCTCACAGCCTTATATGAAATTGAGCTAACTGGACTATGGACTCGTCTTTTCGCCTACCACTGCCCTAGCGGCCTCCTTGCCTAAGCGGGACTTACTATCGGCGATCACTACTGCCACCATCCACCCTCTGGACAACCTTATTGACTGATCAGATTAACACGGCCCTTGAGCATACCAATGCACAACTGCTGCAAATACTGGCAATGAACATGAGGTCATAACGAGCGCATAAACAAAAGTGAAAGTGTACACATCTCGGAGATAGAAAACATCAGATTACTTTGCGGAAGCGATTGATAAAAATCAGAGCTTTATATTCATATGAGCCAAAGGCTCTCGGGTATTACAATGATTGGGATGAAGGCCCTGATCTCTCGACTCTGTTGAGCAGGATGCTCATACACTTAGACAGATAGACTCAATCTATGTATTGCTGCCACTTTAGGTTCACGCTGGCTGAGCCAGATCACGCAGGCTTATCACAATACCCTAAGGACTGACAGAAAGACTTGAGCTTCAAAGAGAGGGAAGCTAGAATACTCAAACTCACTCTAACTGGGAATGCCTTGAATGAAAGACTCATCCTCCTTATATAACATTCTTTGAAGGGGAGAGGATCATTACTTCGGATACAAGATGAGACTCTTGGTCCCATATGTTGGCCACCACATGGATTCACGAGAAATCCTGTACCACGATAGACATGCTTATTGTACTAAAAGTAGGATCCAATAAGGTGATCATGCAAGACTCCTTAGTCGGATTAGACAAAAGTAAAGATAAGATCACATGGGTTGTCCGGTAGGATTCCCATCAATGACCTGTAGCTACAGAAAAAGCAGGAGTACTCATGAAGATGTGGGTCAAACCGCACCAAAATCTGGAGAAGTGCTCCGAGTCTTCATGATTATCCTTGACAAGACTAAACACTTATCTACATATGTACAATTTACACTGTGGAGTTGATATCGACAACCCACGGAAAATGGATAGCACCACTATCGGCTATCTAGACATGAATGACATATTCAATTAGGGGGTCAGTCCCAATGGTTGAAGTGGAATCGATAATGATCCCAATGCTGAGTATATACTTGGCATAGAAGTATGGGTTCATTGTCTTCGTCATCTTCAAGCATAAACTTTGTTCTGAGGACCCAAGGATATTTTTCCTGGATAAATATGTCTTTGAAGTATTCATCAGAATAAAGGTCGCCAATAGTGCTTAAAGGCCTATGCCACTGTGGAAACATTCTTGCAGTTTCACTTACTTCTGGATTCACACCGATAGGATTTAATCCAAACTATTCCCACCATTCCATCAGCCAACTTGGTTCTTCAAATTCTCTGAACATGTGTGCAAATTTTAAAATAGTATAGAAGAATTTGAATCTACTTTTCCATAGAAAGGCATGAAACCATGTTGCTTTGTATTGGTCATATGTGAGACCAAACAAAAGATTATTAGGATCTCCTTCAGGCCATTCTGCTACAACACGCATATGATTAATTTGAAATGAGTGATACACAGGAGATCTGCACCAACTTCTGAGGGAAGGTTCATACCACTGTGTTTCTGAAGTTCGGAGCATTGTAAAATCACCCATCTGAACTAACTTTTCTCTGCTGGTGCCAATAATTGATTGATTCATTTGGCCTAGAATATGTTGTGGTAGAAGCACTGTGGGATTAGTGTTCCTGGAGAATCCTGGGAGACCTATCTCCATTGTTTCAGAATGCCTTAGCTGCCAGGTAGGATGCCAGAATTGTTTAAACACAGACCAAGGCGTTAGTTCAGCATAAATATGCTGTTCAGATTTACCTGTTTCTTTATTGAATTGCTTTAGAATTACCATGCAATTCAAATATCCAACCTGCCAATAACTGTCAGAAATAAATGGCATTTTAATGACCTTTTGGGGAGACTCTTTGTATGCTGGGACTGTAATGAAGTATCCTGGCTTTGTCTCTATTTCACAAGAACCATGAGGAGATAACATGGAAAGAAATGGAGTGCCTAAGATGCAATCAACTGGTGCAAATCCAATATGAAACCGCATACCAATGCTATAATCCTCAAATAAGATGTTTTCTCTGGAAATTTCATACTGAAATTGAATATCATGATTTCCCAATCCTGTAACCTGACCAGAACTAGGTCCCCAATATTTGGCAGAAATCTTGTCTTTGTGAAGAAGATTTATATCAGATCCAGTGTCTATAAGGGCAATTAGACTAAAAATCTCACACTGGATCTCTAGAAATATCTGTACATAATATTTCTGGTAAGAAATAGTCAACACCTGCATATTAGAAAACTCTTCAATTGCAGACATAGTGTTTCCTGTGATTGCTTCTTTGTTACTTCCTTCATAAGGAGCATCCTCTAATGGAGGAGGGGTGTGGGCTATTTGTTCTTTTAGAGACTGTATCTCTTGTCGTGCCCAACTATCAACTGGATAGCTTTGATCTACCTCATGTTGTAATCGATCCACTTTTTTGTGTAAATCTGCAATTTCTTTCTTTACTGCTAGGAGATCAGAGGCCGGAGTATGAAGAGACAATTCCTGAACTTTTGGCTCCCTATTGAATTTCATATAGGTCTTGGCATTTCTTTCATAGGAAGCTTCAAGGAATAAGGGGGTTTTTCTTGTATTTGAACTTTGTCCCTTCTGTCTTACAATTTTAACATAGGCATCTAGCAGGGCATATTTCATATCTCCTTCGGGAAGGCTCTTGATATGAGCAATCATCTATTCTTCATTAGTATGATACATACTATGCATGCAGACTTTCAGCTTTTCTGTAGGTAGTAGACTAGATCTACTAGAAGAAACATAATGATCTGTACAAGTACACAGATAAGGATTATCACACTCACACACATTATTTACAAGAATGTCTTCATAAGAAGAAGAAGAGGAAGACTCAGCATTAGAAGACTCTGAAGAATAATTACAACCAGCTTGGAGAGGATGAGCTTCATGCTTAAGCTGGTGAAAGGGGCCTTGAGAACAGTCGTTAGTGTCATGAGAAGGATCTCCACATCTATTGCAGCTAAACCTTACAATCTTTTGGGTTTCCTGTGCTTTTTTATCTCTGTATGCTTTAGCTCTCTGTTCAGAGAAATTTCCTTTAGATTTCCTTGCTGCCTCATTGTCAGGACAATAGAAGGTTGTATGTCCTTCTTTTCCACATACCCAACATTTCAGTTTCTGCCGAAGTTTGGCCTTATGGGTTTTCAAGTGGATATCTTTAGAGTTGTAATAGTGAGTGTTAGGACCCCACTGATATTTTCCTCTGACATTCCTCTCCTTTTTATAATCTTTCCTTTTCTGTCTTGGTTTAATCTCTGTGTTGTAAATACCATATTGTTCACAGACAGATTTTTGATCAGGAAGATAGGAGCTCTTTGAGACAGACTTTTGCATTTTTATACTTGTGCACAGGCCTAACAAGGCTTTGGTGACAATAGAATAGATTTCTCCCCATGTATAAGACTCATAAGGAAGAGAGAAAGAATTTTCAATCTTCAAATAGTCTACAAACCTTCTGGGTAGGGCTGCCATGTAGACTTGCTTCCATAGCAAATTCTTGCCGTCCTTTACTTCAAATATCCTTTGTGTCCACTCTTCATGAAACTGTTCAAATTCAGACATTTTTCTGCATTTTATATTCATCAAAACAGTCTCATGTTTATCAGAGATCTCTGTCTCTGTTCCACACCAGTGTTCTAATATAAGAGTGGTTAAGGACCCAATCATATTGTTTATTGGTGTACCATTACTGTGGTACACTAAGTCTCCTTTCTCATCTTTGAGTGTTTCAGCTTCCATTTTCGTGAGCATTATTGGTGAGGAAGTTATTTCCCACCATTTATTGAGGGATCCAGTAAAACACTGGATAATACACTTGCAGGCTTCCACTTCACTTTTCCCTTTCATACACATTATTTTGTAAGCTACAAACATTCTGTCTATAACTTGTCTGATTTGAGCAACTGAAAGGTTATCAATGTTCCATTCTTAATACCATTCATCAGCATATGACAAACCTTCAGGAACCTTGCCTTTACCTACTAGATCAGGAGCAGGAGGTCTAGATGAATGTGCAGGTATATGTTCATATGAAGGTTTTCTGATACTGACCATGGCTAAAGGATCATCAGGAACTCTTTTAGAACTTTCAGGTTGTGATGATTCAGGGGGGGGAAATAGGGAAAACTTCTGCTTAGGAGTAGAACCAGAAGGGTTATATACAGGAGGAGAGACAATAGACATCAAAATTTCAGAGGGTTATGGATGAGGCACTCAAGACGTATTTTGATTGGTTAATTGTATATATTGATGACATTTTGATTTTTTCTCCCTCAATAGAGCAACATTTTAAGCATCTACAGAAGTTTCTCCATGCTTGCAAACAAGCAGGACTTGTTTTGTCCAAAAAGAAAATGGAACTATTTCAAACAGATATCAAGTTTCTTGGACATATTATTTCAAAAGGGCAAATATCTCTTCAGCCTCATGCAATAGAGTTTGCTAATAAATTCCCTGATAAGATCCTGGACATAACCCAACTACAAAGGTTTTTGGGTAGCCTAAACTATGTCAACCATTTTTATAAATATTGTTCTAAGGATCGTCATCTACTTAATAGCAGACTCAAGAAAGATCCTATCCCTTGGACAGATGCACATACCCAAGCTGTCAGAAATATTAAGGCCAAAGTAAGGCATCTACCTGTTTTACGTGTAGCAGATGATAAACTACTAAAGATAGTAGAAAGTGATGCAAGCAACCTTGGATGGGGAGAAGTTCTAAAACAAAGAAATCCCCATGGACAATAAGAAGTCATTCAATTTGCTTCAGGAACATGGAGTACAGCTGAGCAAAATTATTCTGCACTTGAAAAGGAAATCAAGGCCGCCTTAAATTCTATTTATAAGTTTGAATTATATTTGATCTATAAAGAATTCATTCTTAGAACTGATGCAGCAGCCATGAACAAAGTACTTCATAAAGAATTGAAAAATCCAGGAGATCATAAGTTTGCAAGATGGCAAGCTTTATTTAGCAATTTTGACTTCTCTATCGAGCATATCAAAGGTTCTACTAATTCTTTAGCTGACTTCTTAAGAAGGGAAAATTTGCAAATGGTCCAACAATCGCTTATTGTTTCTATTCAGTTACGAAACAATAATGAGCACATAGAAAATATTCCTGACAGATTGCCTTGGGACGAATATAAGCAAATGTGGGTTCCAAGATGGGGGCTACGGCAACAAAAGATAATTGGCCCAACAACTTCAATTTTTGATACGAAATTTACGACTATTACACCACATAGCCTTGTGATGTTTCA
>JASDQU010321485.1:0-13088 GCA_032191745.1 Picea mariana | reverse complement strand
TATATATAAGTTAGGAGAATATATTGAATCCTGTTAAAGAGAAAAAGTTACAGATGTCAGAATATCCTGAGAGACAGTGGCAGCATCGCCCTGGTGGGAAACCAATGCTGCCACATAGCCATGGAGTTTCCAGTTGTCCATGCAATTTTCAAAAACTATAAAAAAAAAACTGTGTTAAGCCTAGAGCTAGGATGCCATGCAGGGTTGTTGTCCATGCATTTTCCAAAAACTGTAAAAACAAAAACTGTGCTAAGCCTAGAGCTAGGATACCACGCGGGGCTGGAACCCAATAAGTTAAACTTTCTAGAAACATAAAAAACCCAAGAAACCTGAGAAAGTTGGGATCATCCTGAGCTGAGGTCGGTCCTCCGTTCTTTTCTTTAGTTATATGTCGCGTCTTTACCTAGAATCCTTGTGTTTGGGATGGTATGTCAGAGATCCCGAAGAAGAGACTCCATAAGATCCTCACGATGAACCCACCTATCATCCCTGTTCAACAACTCCTTGATGATGCACTTGACATCCATGATTGAGCTTTGGATGAGATCCAGAGAATTCTTCAGATTCTCCATCCCATCACACCGAGAACAAGAAAATGGGGGCGGAGGGGGTGGTGGAGCATCAAAGGAAGAAGAGGGGGGAGGCAGAAGAGTGGGGAGGGGAGGAGGAAGAAGAGAGAGGGGCGGTTGGGGTAGGGGGAGTGGAGGGATAAGGGGGACGGGGTGGAGGCTGGTGGATGGGTGGTGGCTCTGGGTTGATCTTTGGAGCAAAGCCAAGGGAATTGCCAAAGCTATCGAACCACTCAACTTTGCAAGCAAATGGAGAGGATAAAGGTGGTAGGTATGGAGTGGTGGCACAGTCAGGAGGGTATTTCAAAGAGGAAGCATGAATNGGGTTCCAAAGTGGAGGCATGGACAGGAGCTTGAGGCAAGCTCTGAGGAGATTTCCTGCCACAACCCCTCGAACCTCGGCCTCTCACTGTGTACCAGGCCGCTCCATGTTTTGACTTACATCATTGGCGAGACATCATGACTATGAATAGGAGAGGAGGGGAGGAATCGAACCAAAGGAGGAGATGGGGTAAGAGCTCATAGAAAAGGTGGAGAATAGGAGAGAGCTCGAACCAGACCCAAAGAGAAATACAGACTTGTGGGTGACTGCGAGGAGCGGGAGGCAGATAATGCAAATGAGCCATGAGATTCACCGTCGTAGGCCAAAAACCATTGATCGGGGGCAAATGATGGGACTGGTTAGGCAGCCATCCCATCACATTTACCACCCCTGGGAGATGGAGCTCCATTACCATCAACTTCTTTGTGTGAAAATGAATGTGTGGGTACGTTGATCGAAATGATAAACGCATGGATTAATTTCCTGGAGTGAGTGCGGGATGTGGCCATGTGTCCGCTCATCTGTCCATGTGCTCGTCGATCCCGATGACACCCCACCCGGAGAAAAATATTATTATTATTATTATTATAAAATGAAATTGTTTATATATATTATATATTTTAACTATATCAATTAAAATATTTAATTTTAGTTGAATATTTTATAGATTAAATTATATGATAAGTATATTCTCTTTTTAGTTTCAAATTATATTTTAAAAAATCTAAAAAATCTACTTACTTTCATATTGATTTTAACATTTAAAAAATGTGTTTTATTCTTTGAGTTTACGTGTTCAAATTCACATGGGTATGGTATGTATATTTTCTTATACTTTTACTTGTCTCAGAAACAAGGGGTCTCATATACCAATTTGATATCTAGCTTAGTCGTGGCCTTAGAAATAGATTATTATTATTATTATTATTAAACATGGTAAAAATTGTGCATTGTGTTTTTTGATTTTAATGAAAAAATTAATTAATATTAATTTAATTTAACATTGCAAAATTGATTGCATAATATATTTTTTGTTTTTAAATGATTGTTTTTACACCAAAGGCATTTTTAAGTGGGAGGTTCTTCTCAAATTTTCATCGTCTTTCCATGACCAATCAAATATGGACATGTGGTCGTCATTATGGTTTGTCTTTATCCGATATTTTTTACATGTGTCTTCTCCTTGTTGGCATGCAATGGGAAGACTCGGGGTTAATCATCTATATACCAATAAAACACTTATACACCGGCCCTTTCGGCATCACCTTCAGAGCAAGTGAAGTCTCACGCGAGGCATTTAGAGGAGTTGTAGGAAGAAGGGTTTTATAGTGATGAGGGGAAGTGAGGCATTCTTTATTTTCTTATTACCATTTACCCATGTGCGTAGTTTTTATTGCTTAATAGTTACTTAACATTCAACATATTCTATGTGAAACATTCTCTCACTTAACATTCATTCAATTACTAGATACCTCAGTGTGCGACATCATAAAATTGTATATGACTAACACATTCATCATCACACTTAAGCATTTTCATCATTGCACGATAACATTAAACATCATATCATGCAAACACATCACAACACACGAGTTTAACGTGGTTCACCCAACATGGGCTACGTCCACAATGGTTGGATTTTTTTATTAATCATTAGTAATTCTATTACATATGTACACTATGCTACAAAATATGCAATAGTAACATTACCCAAACCTGCCTAGTTGTTCTGGTACAGTGCGAGATTCACTCCTTAGTCAGACCTCATAATTCTTCCTTTGCCCGATTCACTTACCAAAATGCACTAAAAAATTATCATATGTCGAACCCCTTTACCCAAAAACTCTTTACATATTTATACATCAAAATAGGGCTAATCCTGTTACAAAGTGGAAAAAAATGTCCCAAAAACCTAATGTTCTATAATTGTTTTTTGCCTTTTGTGCACTACTTTGTTGCGTATCCTTCTGTCATGCGCTTTGACTCCTTGAATTCTGCTTCCTTCATGTGTTCTGGTCCATCTTCTAACTTCCTTTTGTTCTTTGACTTCTTCTGGTGCATATCCCAAAACTTAACCAAAATTCCTATCCAACAGGCCCCCAACACTCACGTGTGTCTCTTTCTGAGCCACTCAGGACTTCTTCCAATGCACCATGCATTTTTCAAATGTATCTCTAGATATCGCAACTTTTTCCTTAACCTCTAGTTCTTCCTACAAAATGTGGTCAATTGTTTCTATAGTGACGTGAGCCTGCATCTTATCGACACCTTCATCAACTGCCTGTTTGAAAATTGCTTGAGTTTTTGTTAAGGTCGTTGTCACTCTGTATGCTTCCTCCTATAGTACTTCTACCTATTGTGTGAAAACCTGTTGATCCTCCCTAAGTTGATTCATTTCTGAATACAATTTTTTGTTCTCATTCATCGCATTTATCACCTCAGTTGGCAATAATATGCCTATCACATATTTGAACTTCTGTGCCTTTTCTTGCATAGCTTGGATCTTCTAACTAATCTTATGTTTCTCCTTATCCTCACTGAGTTGTTCCCAAATTCCCATAGTCTCTGTATATAGATGGGCACACTCTACTGCTAGAATATTTATACTTTCCATCGTTGTGGTCATGGTTTTCTCCCTCGTCGCCCTCTCTTCAAGTAATACTCTTGTGTTGCACTCATCTGTAATTCATGTAATACTTTCATTGGTAGTTGTGATAGCACTAAGTCAATGTGACCTATTTCCTTAGCTTGTTCTTTCATTTCTGTTGTGGGGAACTCGACTGCCCCTATCGCTAGGTTAATTAGTCTTCATTCTCCTATGATTGCTAAGGATTGGGATATTGTTGGACCTACTTCTCAAATATTGGTAATTCTTGTTGTTGGTTCCTCCTATGTCTGTTGCCCTGACACGATGTTTGATTATTCTAATAGTTTTTGCAATTCTTCCATCTGTTCTTGCATATGTTTGTTCATATCTTCTTGTTGTTGTGTTGCATGATGAAACACATCGTCAATGATTTCTTTTACTTGGCCACATATCTTCTCTAAATCATCCTCTTTCAAGGCTTGGATAACCACTTCCTTAACAACTTTGCGCTTCAGTCGTTGTTGTCCATGTCTCCTTGTCTCTGGCTCCTTTTTCTTCCTACCATTGTGTGGTGTTGTCTATTAATTTATTTCCTCTGGGCCTTTTCCTTTGTCTTGGTCATCTCCTTCTTCTTCATCCTCATCGACCTCGTGTATTTTCAATTGTTTATTCTTTGATGGCCCTGATGGACATGTCTCTATTGATGGAATCTTCCACTCATTATCCCAATTGACCATAATGTGGCCCATCTCCTCTTTCGTCAATCGGTATTGGGTTGGCAGTTATTGTTGATCTAGATCCTTCTTTGCTTTCACATTCATGTGGTGACACCTTGCCTTGAAGCGTTCCATTGCCTTGTATGCCTCAACCTCCTGTGGTGGTATGCGTGGAGTCCTCTCTATGTTATCCCTGATAGTTTCCATGTAAATATAGAATGTGACATTACTATCCATCTGGTGCACCTTATGTGTCATGTACCAAAGGTTTTGATATCGCGTGACTAAGCAAGGCTTCTCCTTGACTCCCAAAAACTAATTGTCCTCTGGTTCTCTCCAAGATAACAACATGATTATAATTAGTAACCAAGAGTAGTGGAACTCGATCCCCTTGTCTTGCGCTTCCTCACAATCGATAAAAAAATGGTTTAACAAAAACATTGCCTAGTTCATCTGGACACCCTTGACACATCGTTCTATTGTGTCTATGTTCGCTATTGGTACTTGATATTTTTTATACTTCCTTAATATCTTATAGTCTAAGTATTGCATCAAAAACCTTACCATTGGGTCGCAAATGCTTACAACATCCAATCCATGTTGTCCACAAAATGTATAGAATTTTTCTTTCAAGCTCTCAGAGAAAGTCCTTTTGTTCTTCTTGTCAAAAAACAATGATGTGGGGTCCTCCCCCTATGACAGAAGGCCTATGATGTGCACTATTAAATCAGTATCAATGGACACATGCTTGTCAAGCTACATGTATCCCTCGTGCACACAAATTAGCAACATTGTTATGCACGCATTGATCTTCTGGATCCATCCAAAATGCGGTATATCAAACAAGTTTAGAATTCCTTCCTTCTGCAAGCCCCTATCCCATGCTTGCAGCTCAATGACTATCATATGGGTCTCTGAACTAATGGAATTTATCAAGAACTTACTGGGTACTAGCTCTGGAAACTTATTTTCATCGATGATATCATGGTCTACATATTTCATCGCTGGTATCATCCCTAACATATCCCCTTCCACAATGACTCCCTTTGGAATTAGTGGCTCCATTAGCGGGTACTTTGCATCCTTTTATAAGTTGAAGTGCTTCGTGGATGGATTTTCTGGTGGGATATAATCCCTAGGGAATCTTTCTACTAAGGATGATGCCTCCTGTTTCTCTTCTACTACTGATAGTGTTGGGAGTTGACCAGGTGGTTTCTTTGGTACTAACATTGATGTTCCTGCTGCTTTTGGTGGTTCCATCTTCTTCTGCTACCGGTGCTCTATAAATCTGTTATGAAATTCAGCTCTATAACTTCGACTTTGTATCGTCAGCTCTAAAAATTGGACTTGTATGCAAACTCTAACTTACAATAAACTTCCCTTGTTGGCCCTTTGCATTTTTTTATACTACATTTTCTAGCTATAGCTTCCCTTCGTGCCCAAACTTTCTGTCTAATCCACTAGTGTTTGGCATTCATTACCTTCTTTAATTCTCCATTACTCCGTATTTTCGGTGAATTCTCTGTTTGATTCTGCAACTTGTCATGATCTTCTGCATTTAATGTTATGCGGTGCCACTAATCCGTCATCATAGTATCTCTTTACTGCATGTCCCATCATGGATTTTCTTAAATGATCTTAGTTGTCATATGCGTAATCTTGTCTCTCTACGCGATCTCTTCCTTTTGCGCAATTTGTATTCCTTCGTCTGTGCATTCTTCTTCCTTCTTATTCCTTTGGTGCAACATTTTCCTGCTTTTCCTCTAATCTTGAATTCTTAGACTTCTCAAACTTTGACTCCTTTCCTGAACCCTTTTCGTGCTTTTTCCTATTTTACTTTATTTTTCTTTCTTTTTCTGTCTTTTCTTGCTATAATACGCTATGATGCAAAGTAGTTTGCACATATCCTCTAGTGTGTGGAAGGACAGTCATTCCTATACAGTTTCAACTGACTCCCATTCACTAGTCCTTCCATGACTTGTCCATCCAATTGTTCTAACTGAGCAACACTTGCGTCAGTCACATATATGATCATGTATGGCCCTAGCCAGTGCATCCAAAACTTTCCTGAGTGTTGTAAGAACTTACTATCATATAGTAGTACTATATCTCATGTATGGAACTTATTTTTCTTGATGTGTCTATCATGCCATGCCTTTTCACATGCCTTTTGTACTTGCTGATGGAACCCTGCAATAAATTGATCTTCCTCTAATACTAGTAATTGTGATATTCTTTCTTCTACTGCACAGGAATCCATAAGGTCTATCATTACAGCAACGCGCAAACTCGGTACAAGAAACTCCATGGGAATTACTGATTCTTGACCATATGTTAATCTAAAGGGTGTTTGTCCTGTCAAATTCTTGCATGTAGTTCTATAAGTCCATAACATTGCAGGGATCCTTAAATCCTAGTCATCTCGTCCTATGTTGTAGAACTTGGTCAATGCATTCTCCAATATCTTATTGAAGGCCTCCACAATTCCATTAGCTTGCGGGTGATATGGAGTGCTCTTTAGATGTTGAATCTGGAACTCTTTTATTAATGCTACAATTGTCTTGTTCAAAAAGTGAGTCCCCTGGTCGCTCATTGGTACTTTAGGACACCCAAACCTTTTAACTATGTTCTCAAACAAGAATCATGTAACTATCTCCATGCTGCAATCTGTAGTTGGTTTTGCCTCTTCCCATCTTTTCAAGTAGTCTGTCGCAGTAATTAGGTACCTGAATCTTGTTCTCCTTATTGGTGAATTAATCATTATGAAAAAATCCATTGCCCATTTGTCAAATGCCTGTAAGGTAACTTGTGGATTCAAAGACATCTCATCCTTTCACGAAGGTCTTGTTATTCTCTAGAAAAAGTCACATCTCTGAAAAATATTCCTTCACGTCTTTATGGAGGGTGGTCTACCATAGCCCTGCACACAATATCTTATGTTTTTTCACCTTTCCTGCATAGTGTCCTCTTGCAATTTCATCATGTGCCTCTATTAGGATCATTGGTCTTTCATGTTCTATCACACATCATCACAGTTTCCCATCTATCTCCAACTTGTATAAATATCCTATGATTAACTGATAATCTACTACGTTAACCACTAGCTTCTTATTTTTTGCTACTGTCATATCAGATGGGGCCATTCCTATGCTCAGATATTGAAAAATTTATGAAAAATGGTTGTCTACCATTTGGACTAAGAATAAATGCACATCTAGTAAAATATCATCTAGGTTCCTTGTGTCTTCTCCTGTTAGTATCCACAACAAATGGTCTGGTCCTGTGTTTAGTTTCCCTATATTCACAATAATTTCAAAATCATACTCCTAGAACAACAATAACCATCGCCAGTCCCTGGATAGGCTGTCAGTGTGGGACAAATGTCACCAGGAGAGGACATGAGGTAGCCAACATGGTGATGGCCATGTGACAAGAGTGTGTCACACCCTCCCGCCACCCTCATGCATTTAAGACAAACTTGCGCTAGCCAAGGTGCCAATACTCTCAGTGCACTTGGCCTAAGCTTTATGTCATATTGATGGATCAGAGCCATGAACTAGGCTTTACTCAGCTTGTGCGTGCTTTCCTCTTTCAACATTCTCGACACCATGATTTCCACCAGGTGCATTCGTAGTTGTTCTCTTCCAAGGCCGAGACCTCCTACGGCTTGCACTCCTCCCAACTGCTTCTTCACTACCTGTGCTTCCTTTCGATGCTTGCAAATCCCCTGAGTGTCCCAAGCATGCCAAGACAAAGGGGGAAATCCAAGCACAGCTCGGCCTGGCAGCCCAACCAACCATGCGTGGTTCACTGATCCCCGCCTGCACCATCTCCCAGCTCATCACCTTCTTCACCTTCCCCGCCCTCTTATCAGTTGTAGTCTGGTCAAAGCCTTAGAAGCCCGCNCAACTGGAGTGGTTCGCCATCTCAGGAAATTCCCTAAGTTTCAACCCAGGAGCCTTATCTGATTTGTCTTCCACCTCGCTGCCACTTCCCGCAGTGCCACCCAACTCGTCGACGAGCATACCAGTCCATCCAGAGATCTAAGCCAGCCAGCCTTACCTTGGACCGCAACCAGAAATCCTTAGACCTCAACCAGGGTCTCACTCCTTTGCAGACTCGGTACCAGGCTCACAATTGGAAGACAACCTTGCAATTCTACAAGGAATGGTCTTTGAATTACAACAAGGCCTAGATGATCTGCAGTTTCGGATGGAAATCTTGGATGGGAAGAATTCCATGCTCCTGCAATTTCTCTCAACTCTGCAGGGGTCATGCCACTCAACAGTATGAGACGACGACGCCACAGGGGGTGGAGAAAAATATAGCACAGGTGTTGGAGGTGAAGACAACACATGGGTTGGAGGTGACGTCGACACAGGCGCTGCCATGCATGAGCCTATGGAGGAGGGAGGGACACTAGTCGAGGAGGAAGCAACACCGGTCGTGGACCCAATGACCAATGCCACTTCCCTGGACGTGTGGCCACACTACACGCCCACCACATGACCTGCACAGGTGTCTTTATGCTTGCTTAGCAAAGTGTTTGAATTTCCTTTTTCCTTATATGGTCTATGGTCATATTTTGTACGTGGTTTTTACATCAGGGTTAGTTGACAGGCTGATTCGGTCTCCCACAGGGGACTGGAATTTTTATGTATAAGTCTTTGTAATTTTTAAGATTGGCACCTTAAGACAATGGGATTTATTTTAACCAGCTGGCTGAACTAGTTTCCCTCCAGGGTAGTTTAGTTCCTATAGTCCGGAACACATGGGGATACTGTAATTTTTGCTTTTTGAAGGATTTTTATACAAATCTTACTTACAAAAAAAAAAACAATAACCATTGGCATATTCTCCCCCCGAACACTGGCTTGTTCACTAGATATCTAAGTGTAGAGTGGTTCGTATACATATTGAAATGGGACCCCAAAAAATAGTGTCGAAACTTCTACAAGGAATAAACCATTTCCAAGACTTCCCTTTCTGTCATTATGTAATTCTTCTAAACAGTCGAAAACTTCCTGTTAGCAAAAGCAATTGGATGATCTAACTCTCCCTCTCCTAGTTGGGATAACACTGCACTGAGCACTATCAATGGGGCATCCACTTGAATGTGAAACTCTTTCCGCCAATCTGGGAACACTAGAATGGGCACAATTACTAACTTCTATTTCAATATGTCAAGACCCTTCTGACAATCTTCGTTCCACTGAAACTTAGCTTCTTTCTTCAATAACTTATCCATTGGAGCTGTAATCTGTGCATAAACTTTAATAAATTTCATGTAATATCCGACATGACCCAACGTTGTTCTCAATTGTCTCACTGATTCAGGTGGTGGAAAATTAACAATTACTGTTGTCTTGGCATGATCAACTAACAAGCCTTTCTTTCATACGACATGACTTAACAATATCCCAAATGGTGCGCAGAAAATACATTTCTTCAAATTTATTGAAATCTAATATTGTCTACATCTATCAAGCATCAACCTTAGATTTTCTATATGATATTTCAATAGGCTAAAGACAATCCAATCATTTAATTACACTTCAAGAAACTTATGAATAAAATCCTTAAAGGTTGTGACAACTACTCTAGAAAACACAACAAGTGCATTCTTTAGCCAAAAAACATCACTGTGTACTAGTATCTTCCCCATTCTATCGCAAATGTCATTGTATGTATACCTTTTGGTGCAATATTTATCTAATGGTATCCTGAAAATCCATCGGTGAATGAGTAGGCCTCCTTCCCTCCTACGTTTTCTAATACTTCATCAGTAAAGGGGGTTGGAAACAGGTCATGCAAACATGCATCATTCAGCTTCCTTAGACACAAATACTAATACCATTGTTTTCTTATCTTGAACGACCATTGGAATTATCCATTCGGACTCTACAATGGGTTCAATTATACCAGCTTCTATGATTATGTCAAGCTATGCTTTCACTTTTTCCTTGTAATTTAGATTCAATATATAAGGTCTCTATCTTACTGGCTTAACATCTGGTTTTAATGGAATCTTCATCTTGCCCAATTCTCCAACTATTCCCTTCATCTCTGAAAAGGTTGTTGGAAAGATATCTCGATACCCGCACAAGAGGTCTATAATATTTTCCACGGTCTCATAATTCTAGTAATCACCAATGTTTGCAAACTTCAGTTTCTCCTTCGTGCCAATGTTAACTTTGCACACTCTTAAGGGCTTTGTATATGCATCTGATTCAAGTGTCAGACCTACTACGTCACACTCCCTTTCAGTCTCTGGTACCATGACGCAGACCCCCAAACCCTCAGGTCCAAAGTCCGCATAGGATCGTTCTACACTGCCCTTTGAGTCTAATTGACTCTTTGGTTTCCCCTCAGAAAATACCCTTCACACTCAATAGTGTATCCACAGGTCCTTATGGGTGTGCCAGTGTGATCAAACACGAAGCATCAACCCAAATCTTCTGATCAAACAATATGATCACCCCTTTCGCAATTTCGGAACTTTGGATTTTACAACTTCGCGACTTCTCCTTCTGAGTTCCTCGACCCTTCAACTACCAAAACCCGAAATGTCGATTCGCCAAAATTCTTATCGCGTTTCGCGATTTCAAGAATCTTGGAACAAAGAACCCCAATCCCTTATCCTCGAAAATGTCAAAATGTCGAATTCCAACACGTTATCAAATGTTGGTCCCACAACAGAACTTTTCTCCTTTTCAAAATTTCGGACTTCGCGATTTCGCAAATCCAAATGCAAGGCTCCCAGTCCTTCAAACTTCGAACCCCGAAATGGTAAACAGGTTTGACTCCGTCAATTTGACAAGGACACGCCACCTGTCCACTCAACCACTTCCTATCTCTGACATGGACTCCTACCACTTATCACTCTTTCAGGTTTTCGGGACTCTTTCTCCCAAAGCACTGTCTCCTCCGTCTACCGACACCCGAAATGCCGAAATCCTGAAACTCTAATCCAATTCTTGTCGCAACTTGCAACTTCGGGACTTTCATTTCACTGTGCTCAACTCCTTGGCATTAGGATCCCCAAAATGTTGAAATGATCTGACGGCTGGTGCAAATCACGATCAACGGTCCACGTTGATTCTGGATCCTAGAGTGGNCTATAGTCCTCGCTGTTTCGGGGATTCTCCACAGAGAATTCCGACCGCTCGTGGCTCCTTGATAACTCCTATGAAATAAACCAAGGTTCCTTCACCTGGACTTGATTCCTGCAAAGCGACTTCTCTTCAGCTCCCCTTTGATTATCTCAAAGGCACTAACCCTCCTGAGATTTTCTTACAAACTCAAGTCTTCAATAAGACTCTTGCACGCACTTCTTGCGACAACTTTCAAATACTTCCAGGTATTTGATTCTCTCAAATCTGTGCACTTTTCTGCAACATCAGTCCTTCAACTCTCCCCTTGGTTGATGAGTTCTTAGCTTTCAAATGGCCTGCGCACACCTTGCACGGCTCCTGTGTCTCACCTGCACTTCTGTGGAAATGAGAACAATGGTATCTCTCCTGATCTTTCAGAGATAGACTCTGAACCTTCGTCAACACACTCCTTGCGGATGATTTCACTGCACTCCTTGCAGGAACTTCTCACTCAGGAAGAGAAACAATTGAAACTCATTCTCTCTCTCTCTCAGACTTCAAACATTTAACATGAAATCATACATTCACACAATATTAAATCAAATGCATAACAGAGAGAATAAGAAACCATAAGCATACCATTCAGCATGTATACACAGAAAGCATCATAACACCATGAATCTGAATCAAATCTCTTTTCATTAATTCAAACTTCTGTACATGGGTTCTTCTCTACAAATTTCTACTACATCTCTCTTCTTCTTCTTTATGCTCAGTGATACAATGCTCCCTTGATGTTACAATGATACAAAGGTGAGGGTGTCTATAGTCGGTTTTCCCTTCTATGCTCTAAAGTTGTCTAATCTAGAATTTAAATCTACCTACTTCCATTTACCACGCATAAATGTCTTAACTTTCTACAGATGAGAGAAATCTCTCATGATCTATTTACAATATGCGAGTACGCCTCCTTTTAACCACTATTTTTAATGATTTCAAAAATATCTCAAAACGTGAGAGAATGCGTGTTGCGCTTTCCAGCTGTCTTTCGCCTCCACGCTCGCTTGCTGCTGGCGATGCTCCTGCATCATACCTGTACATTTATTAGGTCTTCTTCATCTCAGTCTTCCTCGATAACATTATAAAATTCTAATAATTCATGGACTATCTGTTATTGGACTAATCGGTAGGTGAAGACACTAACATATCTCCCTAGATCCACCTGGATCTAGAACAAAACAGGATAGGACACGACTCTTTCCCTAAGTTTCAATCATTGAATCTGCTAGTAAGGAGGAACAAGTGACATACCTTTGTATTTCTTCCTTAGGTCTCTTTTTCTCCTGCTTCACTCTGGTGCTCTCGTGAGGTCAAGTCCAAGACAACACAAACCAACCAAAGTGAAGATAGCAAAATGTATTCAACATCAACTTATGCATACGATCAAGGAATTACACAATAAAGTAAGAGTGACTTTATGGGAAAGGGACATGTCGCTGTATCATATTAATTGAAAGTAGAAGATACAACATGATCGCCTTGATGTCGCAAGCTTCCTTTCAGGGACTCTTGGTTCCAACACACACACTCGCTCTGTACTTGCATGAAGAAGATCCAATTCCTCTTGATAAACCAACTAGAGCCTTCAATCCTCTGTCCAAGCAGGGTTCTTCACATAATTCTTACATCAATTCTTCATTTAATCTTGCTTAACCTTTTCCATGAGAAACCTTTCAATATATAGGAGAAGGAGATATGGTTACATGGATGAGGATGATCCCATCAAATCTGAGAAGTCAG
>JASDQU010321481.1:1222-13098 GCA_032191745.1 Picea mariana | reverse complement strand
CCTTTCCTAGACAACACTTTTCATTTCCAATTTCACTTAACACATATATGTTGTTTGAAGTTCTCGCAGCTGTAGCAATCAAGTTTCCTGAACCTTCTTTTCTTATCTCGCACTTTTGTGAATCACTTAGAAGATTATGACCTTGGTCATACATTTGACTCACACTTAGAATATTATGTTTCATATCTTCTGCTAGTAGAACATTTTCTGCCTTTGTATTCTTGTTCCCAATTCTGACTGTGCCTTTTCCAATGATTTTGGTTGAATCATCATTTCCGAAGGAGACTGATCCATCTCTTTCCTTTTGTAATGTAAGAAACCTGTCTCTATCATGTGTCATGTGTTTTGAACATCCACTGTCAACATACCAACCACGTTTCTTCTTCTTATCTTGTAGAGTGAGTGTGCATTCTCCATTGCTATACGAACTCTACTATCTTATCCATGTCCTTTTCTAAGGTTCCTTCCTGTGACTGTTGTTATTCTGTTATGGGTCTCTAGGAGGGACTGTCATTCTGCAATCTTTGGCCATGTGTCCAAAATTGTTATATTTGTAACATTCAACTTCAGTGCTCAAAGATTCAAACCTATTGTAACTTCTTCTCTATGTTTCACTAGGCCTTCTTGGATAACCCCTTTGTGTATGACTTTCAAAGTTGTTTTTTTTCCTGTTGTTAGCTTTCACAGACTTATGTCCAAAATTATTACATGCATAACATAAACCAAAAAATATAATTTGATACCTGGGAGTTAAAGATCTTCTGAAAGGAGGTATTCTTATGATTTCTTCTTCTTCCTGAGGCCTATCTATCGGTTGTTGATTCTGAAATCTGAATCTTCTTGGTGGAGGAGTGTTCCTGTAATCTTCCTTGTATATCTTCCTATCCCCTTGATTGTTTCTGCAAATATTTTTGGATATGTTTCTTGCTCTGTTGTTTTGGAGCTTGATCATTTTTCTGTCTGATTGTATCCAAGTTCGAACTTGTCACGATGAGATTTTTGACTACTGATAATGTCATCCAAAACTTTTGAGTTGTTCTGCATATTTTTATTTTGAAGATCCATTCTTAATGTGACAATCTTTGCTTCCAAATTTCCAATGATCTTGTCTTTTTGTTCTAGATGTTCTTTGAGTGCTTCTTCAATTATTTTATCTTCTTCTATTTGAACCTTCAAATTTGTGATCATTTGTTCTAGTTCTTGAGTGTCTTATTTCTTGTCTAGTTCTGCCTGTAGTTTCTTGTTTTTCTTCTTTTCTCTTGTGATAACTTCTATGGAACACATTAATTCCTCTCGGTAGTCAACTTCTGCATCTTCAATTTCTTCTACGAATTCTTCATATTCTTCTTCGGCTTCTTCATATTCTTCTTCGGAGTCTTCTTTATCAGAGTCTTCTACTACCATGAATAGAACTCTTTCTGTCTCACTGTCACGTACTTCATCTTCATCTGATGATGAGATGTATTCTTTGGTGCATAAGATTTTCTTGAAAACTTTCTTTGTGCTTCTTTTGCCTTTATATGTTTGTTTTCCTTTTGGGTAACCTTCATCATTTCTCTTTTTCTTATAAGGACATTTGTTAGAAAAATGACCATTACCATCACAACTAAAACAAACTGAAGGAAGCTTACCTCTATACCTATTGTCGGTTCCCTTGTTCAGTCTTTTGAAAAAGTTGGCTAGTTATTCATCATTTTTCGAGACGTCATTGCTGCTGCTATGTTCTTCTTTTTTCCTTCCCTTTTTCTTTGAATTTTTGGATGCTTTGAAGGCTTTTTCTTTTACATCTGGAATTTCCTATTCAGTTCTCATTTCATATGCTGTGAAGATTCCATGTAATTCATCCATGCTTATTGAGTTTATATTTGATCTTTCTTCTAGTGTTGATATCTTAGGGTCAAATATCATAGAAGAGATCTTAGTACTTTTTGAATAATTACAGATTCTTTGATTTATTCTCCCAATCCTATGATTGCATTTACTATTTCATCAACTCGTAAAAAGTAAGCTGCAATATTCTCATCTTCCTTCATCTTAAGTTGTTCGAACTGACCTCTGTAAGTTTGAATCTTTGCTGCTTTGACTTTTGAATCTCCTTCATAAATATTTTGAAGTTTGTCCCAAATATCTTTAGCATATTTACAGTGTGCAACTTTGGTGAATACTGTTTCGCTAAGACCACTCAGAAGTGCATTTTTGGATTTGGAATTATTCTGACCGAGTTTCACTGCTTTGTCATTTGTTGGCGGAACTACTGGTGCTATGTATCCATCTGCAATTGATTGCCAAATTTCAAATCCCTGTGCCTGTATATATGTTTTCATCCTTATGCTCCAAAATGCATACTTCTGTCCATTGAACTGTGGTATTCCATTTTTATACAAGTTGTTTCTCCATGATCTACCTTTCAACAGTTAAACTGATTTCGGAAGGAACCTTCTCTGATACCAATTGTTGGATTACTAAGAGAGGGGGTGAATCAATAATAAAACAATTTAATCCTTTTTAACCATATAATCCAAGTGTTATATCAATGTAACATTATTATCTAATAACTGCAGAGTAAATAAGCAATGAACAAATGAACAATCATACACATACACCATACACTAGTGTTTTACGTGGAAACCCAATGCTGAAGAAAAGAACATAATTCGTTTTCTTATATGTATTGAAGAATTACATTCATTGGAAGCACCAACTTCCTTTGTTTTCCAGCTGCAATTGGAAGAAGGGTCCAAACCCCTTGTTTCTCAGGCTACAACCTGAGGGAAGCTCCAAATCCCCTATTCTCTGGCTACAACCAAAAGGAGGCTACAACCCCCTATGTTCTCTGACTACAATTGGAAGGTGGATACAACTACTTGTCCTTGCCCCGTCCAACCGCCCTGGAGCATAAGTAGAATGATGGAACCACTATCACATTATCACTGTGAGATATACCACTGCAAAACTGTACCAATAAACCTGAACCATGCATCAACCTGTACCTCAAACTGTAATCAACCTATACCATAAACAAGTGCATCAACAATGCACCAACCTGTACCAAACAACCTATAATCGACCTGTACCATAAACAAGTGCATTCAACCATGTGCCAAGTATGTACCAATCATGTGTCAACTACTCATCAATATGTACCAACATCATCAACTATACATCTCATGTATGTGCCAACTCATCAACTACTTGTGTCAACCATGTACCCAACATGTACCTTAACCAAAATCCCTCATCAATTGCATCATCCAAATATGATTTGTAACTATGTAATAGACCTGGTGTATATGATCACATACCTGCAAACCTTCCTTAACTTTCACAACAAGAGACTAACATTTTTATCAAACTTTTCTTTAGTCTCACATTACTAGTTTGGGATTAGTCAACAACCCTAACTTGAAATAATCATAACTATGTGCCTGTAATGAATAACGATCTAAAAACAATACACAATGTTCTTGAATTTTTTTTATGCAATTCCTCCAGGTTTCACTAGTTGGAACCTCTCAGAAAATGAGTTTTAACAAAAATGGCATACCTTGCTGAATTCTGACTTATTCTAGAAGGACACCTTGTAGAGCATGCCCCACACATAATATTTGTTGAATGGATATGAAAATGTTAAAAATAATACTAAATACTGTACTCTAACCCACACATTTTTTCTTTCTAAATTTGTATCTGTTATGAATAAGTTATGACGTTTTTACCCGAAACACTTGTTTTAGACTAGTTTCAGGACTAGCCACAAACCCTATTTTCCAAAATACAACGACCCACAAGATGGAATTTTTACCACAGATAATTGGATATGTTTTCTAAATAGCCTATCAATTTTACGATTTGAATCATTCTAGAAAAAAAGTTATTGCAAAAATTGTGAGATGACCTGCAAATAACATACCTTAGAAAGCATCATCAAAAGAATTTATCTTCCCTTGAATTTCGACCTTCTTTTCTTCACCTTCTCTCTAAAATTTGGCTGAGATATCCTTTGGTTGCCTTAGTCACCTATAGATATTCAATTTTCTCAAGTCTGATGTAAACTGAGAGGGCCCTGCCTCTTATTTATATTCTCCAAGTAGCTTCCTTAGAAGCATCTTCTAGGTCACTTTGCCCACTTTCCTTATTTTAGGGTTAACCCACTTCTAATTTCTCCATTAAATTTATTATTTACATAATTTATTTTGTATTCACTTTGAATTACAGTACACTCATCAATTAACTTTATTATTTACCTTCTAAAATCTCTTAGACCACTTTGACTACTTTGACCTTTTGGGGCTTCTAGATGAGATATGAGGGTCCTCCAACTTCATAAAGCCATAACTCTCAAACCGTGAGGAGTTATGTGATGTTCCACATACCACCAAAAATGGTATGACATGTAATATCCATATATAATAGTCTCACCTGAAAATATATCAAAACTCATACCATTATCCATCAAACAAACTTGGGTCCATTACCCAAACCTGGGTTCTCCAACTTTGCATGGCCATAACTCTCTAACCGTGAGGAGTTATGTGACGTTCCACATACCACCAGAAATTGAATGAACTCTATTATCCATATAGAATAGTATTACCTTCAAATATATTAAAACTCATACCATTATACATGAAACAACCAAGGGTCCATTACCCAAACCTTTGTGCTTCCGGAATTCGCTACCGAAATTTCCTCAAGGGTTGAAATCAATGACAACTAACCTTAATCAACAATATCTCCCTTTGGCATTGATGGCAACAATCTAATGCAATACTGAAATCATTTCTTGCAATACTGAAGTCATATCACTCATTCTCCCCTTGGAACCATGCCTCTGTCCTCTGCATCTATGTGACCATTGCTCCCCCTAGAATCATGCCTCTGTCCTCTGCATCTGATAAATCTCTCCCCATTTGTTTTAAATGGAAATGTTATCTTTCCATATAAGGCTTCTCTCCCTAACTGAACTGTCTTCTTTATGGTGCTTCCTCGTGTACATATAAGACATATAAGATAAGCATTAAAAAACATTCATTTTGGAGTAGAAATAACTCCAAGTCTCGGGCGAAGATAGTCAAAGGATTCCCGTGGAAGTGGTTTTGTAAAGATGTTTGCCACTTTTTATTTTGTTCCAACATACTCAACTCTAATGTTCTTTTTTGCAACTTGCTCCCGTAGAAAGTGATACTTGATTGGAATGTGCTTCGTCTTGGAGTGGATCACCGGGTTCTTTGAGATACTGATGGTGCTTGTATTATCACAATAGATTGTAATGGGTTCATCATACTCAACCTGCATATCTGTCAGAGTTTGTTTCATCCAAAGAACCTGTGTACAACATGTTGTTGCTGCAATATACTCTGCCTCGACTGTAGATAGAGATACTGATGATTGTTTCTTGCTTAGATATTATACTAAACACTCACCCAAGTAGAACGTTGCTCCATTGGTGCTTCATTGGTTATCAATACAACCTGCAAAATCTGCATCTGTGTAGGCAATAAGAGACATATCCTTTCCTTTTGGATACCATAATCCAAACTCTTATGTTCCTTTGAGATATCTGAAAACTCTCTTCACTGCTAACACATGTGATTCCTTTGGTGGTGCTTGAAATCGTGCCACCTGTCCAACTTTCTGCATTACATCTGGTCTGGATGCTGTCACATATAGTGGGTTACCAATCATTGACCTGTATTTCCTTTGATATGTAGACTTTGAATAATCATCTTTACTTAATTGCAATTGGTTTGCATGGGAATGATAACTGGTTTGCAATCTTCCATTCCGAACCTCTTTAGCATTTCTCTGATATATTTGGTTTTAGAAATAAAAATTCCTCGGTTTCTTTGATGTATCTAAAGTCCCAGAAAGAATGATAGTTCTCCAAGTAACGGCATTTCAAATTCATTCTGCATATCCTTTGCAAATTTATGGCTTAACTTGTCGTCATCACTACCAAAAATAATATCATTAACATAAACTTCAATTAATAAAATACTATATTGACTTACCTTGATGTAGATTTTGTTGTCGGTACTTCCTTTTCTGAACCCTGCATGCTGTAAATATTTATCCAGTCTAGAGTACCATGCTCTAGAAACCTGTTTTAGACCATACAAGGCCTTCTTTAATTTACATACGTAATCTGCATTGTCTGACAACTGAAATCCTTCTGGTTGTTCAATGTAGACCTTTTCTTCAAGTTCCCCATTCAGAAAATTTGATTTTACGTCCATCTGATACACTTTAATATTTTTGGAGCATGAATAAGCTAAAAGAAATCAGATTTCTTCCATTCTAGCAAATGAGGCAAATGTCTCTTCAAAGTTGATTCCTTTAACCTGTGCATATCCTTTACATACCAATCTAACTTTTTTCCTTGTAATCTATCCATTTTCATTCAATTTATTCATTTAATTCTTGTCTACATGTTTCATCAATTGTTATGTTGATGCTTTCCATCACTTTGTTCAATCTCAGGTTGTAACACTTGTATTCTTTTCTTGTACTTGAGTAAGCAACAAGTACTCCTTTGTGCACACGAGAGTCAAAATTTCCCATTCTTCCATCTTCTCTTTTGATGTAGCATTTTCTTCCAAAAACTCTTAACTGATTTACATTTGTTTGTCTTCCTTTCCATAGCTCGTAAGGAGTTTTGTCAGTGTTGTTTCTGAGCATTACTCTGTTTTGAATGTGAACTGCTGTATGCAATGCCTGTGTCCAAAAAATATCTGTCAATTTGGAATCCATTAGCATTGTTCAAGCCATTTCCTGTACTATCATGTTCTTTCTTTTAACAACTCCATTTTGTTGAGGTGTCCTAGCAACAGAGAATTTCTTTTTTATTCCATGACTACTGCAGTAGTCAATAAATTCCTTTGAAGTGAACTCTCCTCCATTATTAGATCTCAAACAGTTGATTTTTGAATCGATTTCAATTTCAACCATTTCCTTGTAGATCTTGAAGTTTTCAAAAGCTTCTGACTTATTCTTGAGAAATCAAATTGCGGTCATTCTTGTATAATCATCAACTAATAACATAAAGTATTTCTCGCCTTTTAAGCCCTTTTTTGCAGTTGGTTCAACTAGATCAGTATGCACAATTTCCCATGGTCTTGTCGTTGGATATTCCTTTGATTTGAATCTGTTCTTTGTTTGCTTTCCTTGTTGACAATTCTTGCGTAAAGTGTTGGTTAGTTTTGTGATCTGGGGCATTTATCTGATTGCTTCTATTTTGTTGACTTTGAAAAGGTTATAAAAATGTATGTGACCCTTTCTTCTGTTCCATATCCAAATTTCATCTTCCTTTCCTAGACAACACTTTTCATTTCCAATTTCAATTAACACATATATATTGCTTGAAGTTCTTGCAGTTGTAGCAATCAATTTTCTTGAACCTTCTTTTATTATATCGCACTTTTGTGAATCAAAAGTAACTTTATGACCTTGGTCACACATTTGACTCACACTTAGAAGATTATGTTTCATATCTTCTACTAGTAGAACATTTTCTGGCTTTGTATTCTTGTTCCCAATTCTGACTGTGCCTTTTCCAATGATTTTGGTTGAATCATCATTTCCGAAGGAGACTGATCCATCTCTTTCCTTTTGTAATGTAAGAAACCTATCTCTATCACCTGTCATGTGTTTTGAACACCCACTGTCAACATACCAACCACATTTATTCTGCTTATATTGTAGAGTGAGTGTCCGTTCTTCATTGCTATATTGTTCCTGCTTTCTTATCCATGTCCTTTTCTGAGGTTCATGTCTGTGACTGTTGTTATTCTGTTGCGGTTCTCTAGGAGGGACTGTCAATTTTCAATCTTTGGTCATGTGTCCAAAATTGTTACATTTGTTACATTCCACTTCAATGCTCAAAGATTCAAACCTATTGTAACTTCTTCTCTGTGTTTCACTAGGCATTCTTGGATAACCCCTTTGTGTATGACTGTCAAATTTGTTTTTATTCCTGTTGTTATCTCTGCAATTCATAGTTTTATGTCCAAAATTATTACATGTATAACATAAACCAAAAAATATAGTTTGATACCCGAGAGTTGAAGATCTTCTGAAATGAGGTACTCTTATGAATTCTTCTTCTTCCTGAGGCTGATCTATCAGTTGTTGATTCTGAAATCTGAATTTTCTCGGTGGAGGAGTGCCCTTGTAATATTCCTTGTAGATCTTCCTATCCCCCTTGATTGTTTCTGTAAATCTTTTTGGATATGTTTCTTGCTTTGCTGTTTTGGAGCTTGATCCTTTTTTTGTCTGATTGAATCCAAGTCTAGACTTGTCATGATGAGATTTTTGACTACTGATAATGTCATCCAAAAATTTTGAGCTATTCTGCATATTTTTCTTTTGAATATCCTTTCTTAATGTGACAATCTCTGCTTCATATTTCCAATGATCTTGTCTTTTTATTCTAGCAGTTCTTTGAGTGCTTCTTCAATTATTTTTTCTTCTTCTATTTGAACCTTCAAATTTGTGATCATTTTTTCTAGTTCTTGAGTGTCTTTTTTCTTGTCTAGTTCTTCTTGTAGTTTATTGTTTTTATTCTTTTCTCTTCTGATAACTTCTATGGAACACATTAATTCCTCTCGGTAGTCAACTTCTACCTCTTCAATTTCTTTTTCGACTTCTTCATATTCTTCTTTGGCTTCTTCATATTCTTCTTCAGAGTCTTCTACTGCCATGAATATAACTCTTTCTATCTCACTGTCACTGACCTCATCTTTATATGATGATGAGATGTCTTCTTTGGTGCATAAGCTTTTATTGAAAACTATCTCTGTGGTTGTTTTTCCTTTATATGTTTGTTTGCCTTTTGAGTAACCTTCATAATTTCTCTTTTTATTATAAGGACATTTGTTAGAAAAATGACCAATACCATCACAATTAAAACAAATTGAAGGAATCTTACCTCTATACCTACCGTTGGTTCCCTTGTTCAGTCATTTGACAAAGTTGGCCACTTCTTCATCATCTTCTGAGACGTCACTATTGTTGCTATGTTCTTCTTTTTTCCTTCCCTTTTGCTTTGACTTTTTAGATGCTTTGAAGGCTTCTTCTTTTATATCTAGATTTTCCTTTTCAGTTCTCATTTCATATGCTGTGAAGATTCCATGTAATTCATCCATGCTTATTGAGTTTAGATATGATCTTTCTTCTAGTGTTGATATCTTATGGTCAAATATCATAGGAAGAGATCTTACTACTTTTTGAACAATTAGAGATTCTTTGATTTATTCTCACAATCCTATGATTTCATTTACTGTTTCATCAACTCGTAAAAAGTAAGATGCAATATTATCATCTTCCTTCATCTTAAGTTGTTTGAACTGGCTTCTATAAATTTGAAGCTTTGCTACTTTGACTTTTGAATCTCCTTAAAAAATATTTTGAAGTTTGTCCCAAATATATTTAGTGGATTTACAATGTGCAACTTTGATTACTAGCATGAGTGATCACAGTACAAGCGCAGTGAGCGAAGGGGATGAAGTTCAGTTGGGCACCGTACCTATTGAACCAACTCCTTATTGACTGTCGTGACACACAAGACAATGGAACCAAGTTCCATTACTCTTGGTTAATGATATTGATAACTCTAGCAGGGTGGCAGTAACCTAAGTTCTCAGTATTCCTGGATAGGGTAGGGAAGTGCTATGTGGTCAGGTATGAGTCTCTCTGGCAGGCGAAGGATAACAAGATGCAGCAGGAAAACAACACTGTGTTTTCCATGATGCTAGAAGAAATCCAACAACATACAACAAACGCATGGCCCATACCTATGGAGGTTGTGTAGGAAACAAAGGGGATAAATAAATTCAAGGCATATTTGCATCACCTATGGATCCAAGTCATGAGGGATCCCAAAAAGGCATGGTTGAAGGTGAAATATTGTGTCACCAGAGAAGAGGTGGAGTGGATTATCAAGGATTGGCCCGCGTAGTGGAAGTCACCTGTAGAAAAAACAAATATGAGGACATGCACGACGCGGTCCTCCAAGCCTAAGGAAAAGGCCGACGCAGGCTCATCAGCGAGGACAGGTAGCCCGATAGATAACACTTGAACAACTACAATGTGAACCCTACCAAGTGGGTGTAGCCTGGTACCAAAAAGGTCGAGGAGAATGCCCACAATAACAAGAACATGAAGTCAGGTACAGATGAGGCCAAAGGAGACCATACATGCTCAAGAGGAAGGAGGCCAAGAAACAACGATAGAGGAAAAACCCTCACAAATGACAAGGAAGCCCGCACAAGGAAAATATGCATGCAAAAAGAGGAAGTACAAAACATAGTGTAACACCCCTCCTATGTTAAGGACAACTACTCTGACATCAGGTGCAAATTTTTTTTTTTGTTTTAACCGTGTGTGCACGCGTGTAGAAGAAACAACCCTCTTGATCCTACATCACCACTCGAACCAACAGGACGCAAGTAAGACAGACCAATCAAGACGTCATGACAGGTCTTAGTGACAACAGGGAAATAAAGCCCCTGGACACAAGGCATGCAACTAGCAGCAGTAAGCAGAAATAGACAACAGAGACCCCTCGTCTACTAAGGAAAACACGAGTCGAGGACTCAGATCCATCAATCGTTATTATGACCAGGCACTAAATCTGACTTCAAGGGACAAGGGTTACCGACCCCACCAAAAGAATCATACATCCATGCGCAGCAACAATGACATAAGCATCCAATCATTAAGACGACACGACATTTATCTAAGACTCAAGATAATAGTTATAGACCCAAGGCTCCGTTTAAAATCTAAGTTCGACGAGATACCATTACCTATCCATCGTCAATGACCATCTTAGATTCTCATTTTAAGATGCGATAAGGTACTACATTTACTCCTTTATCAACAATGGATTTAAAGGAAAACTCCAAGCCCTACACGACAACGATAAATTACCACCGGTGTCGAGTACCTATCATTACAAGGACCTTGCAAATTAACATCATCACGGACATTTTAATTAATCCCAAAATTGGAATTGCGACTCTACCGTCATCATTAACATGCCAAATAGAACAACTATTATTAATGCAATTTAACAAGTATTCCCATGACCGTTAGCCAATATTTAAAATTGTACTTAAACCATATCAATATTAACCATTCACTTAAAACTATAACAACAACCCCTGTCATGGGGACTACCTTATCCTTGCCACAATTGCCACTACTTGAATGCTAGCCTCATCATGACCACATTGTAAATGCCTTAGTTAACCATCCTTATTAAATGCCCTCCACTACCAAGCCACTTTAATTAATAATACATTCCCCTTTACTGAATCCCCAATATGTTATGGTACTAAATTCCGGGGTCTTTACATGTAACGAGAGCTAGAATAAGGCAAGGGGCATAATTGCTCTAGGCTTGACCTTGTAACTTAACCAAAAACACCAATCCTATCCAACTCTAAATCTCACTTAAAAGCGGCCTTCCTCTCTAATACATTACTCAATCCAATACTTGGTTAACCAAACATTTATATACGTTAATCCAAGGCATTCATAATACCATAAATCCATCATACCTAGTCCCAATCAATCATGATCGACTTGATTCAGCCGACATTTACTATCGCCTAGCCTTGTTTAAAATGTAGATCACCTACTTAAAATATAATGACAAGTAACTTTATTAATATAAGTGAAGAGTTGAACAAATTCAACGAGAACAGTATCTTGAAATTGTGTTCTAAATCGTTCCTAAAATCCCCGCTACCCTCATCTCTAAAACACCGAGAGTCAACCCATAATTTCTAGATAACATTTGTTGCGAAAGGAAGGAATCTCCAGGAACAGGAAGATTCCATAATTTCGAGACAACCAATTTCGAGACAACCGTA